>VXBZ01012775.1:674138-714520 GCA_013399135.1 Heliornis fulica | reverse complement strand
TGTGTGTGTGTGTGTGTGTGTGTTTATCATCATGTTGTTACTATTTCTAACATTTTCAGAAAACAACTATTTTATCAGAAGACCATTCATGTAGACTAACCTGCATAATTTGGTATTATAGTGGTGCTTCACAGAATCACAAGGTTGGAAAAGACCCCATTACAGCCAAATGTGGACTGTATATCTAGAAGCAACTGTGTTGAGTCACAGCTAGAGGCATGATTCTGAAAAGAATTAGTTCAGCTAATTATCAATACCTTTCATATTATCAGACAAGGGTTTGGCAATCCAAAGGGACCTCAAGGCCCATCTAATTCCAAACTGCCAGGGAGGGGGCAGCCACAGCTTCTCTGGGCAGCCTGTGCCAGGGCCTCACCACCTCCCTCACAGGGAAGAATTTCTTCCTAATATCTAATCTAAACCCACCCTCTTTCAGTTTGAAACTATTACCCCAACACTTTTGTTTGTATACCACTGTTAAAATAAGCAGTGAAAAGTGTATTGGAATAGAAGGTTTAGTTCTGTTGTCTACTCTTTTAAAGGCTTTTATGAAATCACACTATGAAGATGCATACATTAACTAACTGAAAGAGTACCCATGCAGTGTGACTTGGTGATTTTATCTTAAAAATGGGAAGTAATTACTTGAAGAGCTAGGCTTCAGTCTGAAGGAAGGCATTAAAACGATCCAGTATAGAAGTAAGCTTATGTTTTATGCACAAATATAATAAATGGCCATGGTCACCTCCCTAGATATACGTTATTATTTCTTTGTCACTTGCTATTTTTCACAAAGGTGTGGAGTAATTTTAATAGGAATTAGAAGATGGATATAAACATTATTGTAGATTTGGTAGTAATTATAAGCTTGATATAAACACTATTGTTCGAGTTTCTGTGTCCGATACGCAACAGAGCTGACTCAATGAGCCCAGTAATGGCTTCCAGTCTTAAAAATCTATGAATATACAATTGAGTCAGTGGTTGCCTTTCATCTTGCGGTTTCTTGATCCATTAACGTGACTTATTCACGTCATCTGTCAACACCGTTAGCAACTTCTGTTTCTTCAGCTCCTCTAAATATAAGGTCTAGGCTGAAGCAATTGATTATAATCGATCCTTTTGGTTCTTTAAAATGATCCAGGGTCTGTAGTGCAAGAAAATAAAAACATGTTTTGGGTAATCATTCTGTCTCTGTGTTTACACAGCTGAATGCAAACTACTGGATTGGGTAGGGCAGCAGCTGCCCTATGGATATTAAGAGGCCTCAGAATCAACTAAAGCTTTTCAGAGAAAACATTTAACTGCTGTTTTCAGAGGAAACACTTGACCTTTGTTTTGAGGGGGAAAGGGGAGCGCATTTGTGGTTGCTACAGGTTTGCAGTGATTTAACTTTTTCCTTTAAAGTGAAAGCTTTAGCTTTGTGTTGAGCATTTAGCATTGTTGCTTGCAAACAATTTATTTGAAACAGAGAAGATCCCTAGTAATGGAAATAGTGGGTTTTGCAGTGGAATAAATATTTCTTACTGTTTGTGAACCTGAAGCTTTCTCTGATGTTTTAAAAATGCTTTTAGTGTCTTCTTCCTGGTAAATCTTAACTGAATATTGGAGTATCGTTTTTGTAATGACAGAAGTTTCCTCTTGGTGTTAAAATATGAAACAGACAGATAACTTATTTGAAACTTAAAATTATCAGAGATATAAAGTTTTATAATCGATATTAGTATTTCATGTTAAAGGATACTTAATTGCAATTTATTGCATATTCACTGTGGTTAAACTCTAATTTATAATGTGGCAAATTATGTTTGATGACTCAGAAGAACTCAGTAGATTCCCAGTAGCTGTCTTGGCTAATACCATCCTCTCCTACCCCATCTGCTCTCACACGCCCATGGTATTCAACCTGCCAAACCACTTGCTTGGGTAAGCGTGGTTACTGAGACAGATCTTGCCTGAGCCTTGTGTGCCCCTTTTTTTCAACTTTCTTTCTGACCTGTTGTGTGCCCATGGCTGCCAGCTTAGCATCCCTCTGGCTACCTTGCAGGGCTAGGTCTGACCAGTTTACTGAGCGGAAACCAAAGCTGACAAGTAGCAGCACTGTGCTGTTTAGAAGAACATGATGACTTATTTGCTGGCTTCCTGTCATTTGGAGTTGGAAGGAGTGAGAGAAGATGCTGAGGGCAGGAAGTCTGAGGTGGCCCGTCTGCTGCTGCTGTACTTTGGGAGATTGGTGTTTAATAAGGGTTAGGGAGGCACAGCTGGCTGATTAGACTTTGTAAAATAGTAAGGCACCCTTATCAAAGAAGCCCTCTTCCTCCTCTTGAGGAGACATGAACTTCTCTATTGGTTGCCCACTACTTCCTCCTTCTCAGTTGTGAGGAGAAACAAACCATTTATTTTGTCTAGACTTTCTGCTGAAGTTACTCAGGCTTCCAGGTGGGTGTCTTAATGATGAGTCAAAACCACCCCACAGCCCAGGCTGCCTGCCCAGAAACTAACCACACCCTTTCTCCTTCAGAATACTGAGCAGCAAAGTCTATCCCATTGAAAGCAGTTGTTTGGAGTGAAACTTCATCCTCATTCTGGGCCCCTAACATAGCCATTGCCCATTTCCTGAACTTTTCTGGGTTGAACTGCCCATTGAATGCAGGTGCTGAGAAGATGTGGTTTTAGACAAAACTAAAACCTGCAACTAACACTAAATGTGTCAGCAGAAGTTCAGAAGAAAATCAAAGTTTGTTCTTTGAGGGCCAGCCTTTCTCTTGACCTATAGGGAGAGACAAAGAGTTGACCCCTCTATGGGACAACTATGGAGGAAGGGGGCAACTACAGTTAGTACTTCTGGGACAGGACAGGGGATTGGGTCTCAACATGATCAGCAACCCATCAGTTTGTCCTGCAGTAGTCCATCAGAGTCCAGCAATAAAAAAATAAAAATAAAAACAATCACGTGAACCTATGGAGTTGAGCATGAGTTTAGGAATAGGTGAGATTTAGCAGCCTAAGAGGGATGCCAAACGAAGCACTTTCTGTTGGGCTGTCTTCAGTGAGGTTAGTAACCTCTTTTGACCCTGCCAGTTATTGTGCTGCTGAAGAAGCAATTGGCCCACTAGCACAGACTGCCGAGTACTAACTAGCCAAGATCAGTTTTCTGTGACGCTGAAGTGGTTGACACTTGGGAGAAGGCCTAACTGGAATGGAAGGTTGTGAAAAAGAAAGGAATGATGAAAAGGGGACTGGAATTCTGCCAGGAGAGGATGGTCACAGAAGGTAGGGCAATCTGCATTTGTGCAAAGATAATAGAAAAGATGGGAAAAGTGGAGTGAGTAGCAGAGCTGTAAAAACTTGAGGGCTGAGGGTTCACAGCTGGCATGAAGGCTTTAAAGTAGCATTTCAGGATGTTTTGCGTTGTCTTCATGGCTCAGGGTCATCTAGGTGCTAGGTAGGATTTCAATGGTACAGCTTGTGCCTTGGACTGCAGTGTCCTTATGGGGATGTGAAATGTATTAGGTACGTCCCTGAGGTGAAACTTCTAGTCTTATGTAAATGGTATGCAATTTGTATGCATCAGAGCTGTGCAGCTATCTCAACTAATGTGTACTAAGTCGGTACAACTAGGAGCTGCTTTGGAATTAAGTTACTTTTGCAAACTAAAATGCTAGTGTAAGTGCACCCAATATAGCTACTGAAAGAAAAAAAACATCTAAAGAGATATTACAGTTTTGTAGAATAATTCAAGTTGGAAGGGACTTCAGAAGGTCATCTAGTTCAGTCCTTCAAAGCTCTTTGAGATAGTTTCTGATCTGTTAGTGTACATTTTGGGAGTTCTAATTTTTTATGTTAAACTAGGTTGAAATCAATCAGAGTGAAGCATGAACTTTGTGTTTGAGGTGGTACAGGACCTGGTTTGTTTTAGAAGTAGTCGCGTACATGCATATTTGTTGGAGGGGTGGGTGGGGTGGTGGCAAGGACATCATTCCTATGAATGCTATATTTAAAATGCTAGGGAGTAACATGATCTCAGACAGATTACTTCACATTTTGTTTTGGAATTGGAATATAGAATAACTTCAGGCAGAACAGGTCTGCAGTATGCAATGATTCATCTAAGGTGAAGTTTTCACATACATAACAAGCAGAATTCTTGCTTGGCTCTAGCTCATGTTTCAAAAAAAAAAAACCCAGGGATTTAGCACTTAACATTCAAACTCGGGAACTTTACTACTACTGTATTGTGCGTATGGGCTCACCCATTACAAAAATTCATCTCCTCAGGGATTATTGATGTGGCTCGTAGCTGAGTTCTCATTTTAAGCTAAATTTCTGTGCATTTCTGTCATTTGTGGTAACAGAGGAAGAATGGAGTCTGAATAACTTGGTAGGAGCTTTGAAATCTGATTGCTTATCTAAGCCTTTGTAACTGCTTCAGAAAGAGACAGGTAAATTACCTGTCACCTTTAGCAGAGTCTCAGTGTTAACAAATCTTTGAGAACTGAGTTATTTGATCGTGTTCAAAACTAAGTGTAGTGGCCAAAAGCCTATTGCCGTTGCTTTCTAGGCAAGATTTCTTTGGCTAACCTGAAGTGTGGTGGATGGACTAATTAGTCCTTAATTTTTTTTATTAATAAGACAAAAAAGGTTTAGCTGAGGCTTGCTTCACATTGTGATGGTTCCAGAAGACAAGAAAGATAATTCCGTCTGAAAGAACAAATCCTCACCCACTCCCCTTCCAGCAAGCTGAACAATTAAATTTACAATGAAATTGAGTCTAAATTGTAATTTTTTTGTGCAATTAAAGGTATGCAGATATACACTGTCAATATCCTGATGAATGCTGTTCCTTGGGGGATGGTACTGGGACCCTGCACTGTTTAACATCTTTGTCAGTGACATGGACAGTGACACCAAGCTGTGTGGTGTGGTCAACACACTGGTGGGAAGGGATTCCATCTAGAGGGACCTTCACAGGCTTGAAAGATAGACCCATATGAACCCCATGAAGTTCAGCCGGGCCAGGTGCAAGGTGTCCTACAGAGACGGGTCAGTGAAGTCCCAAGCACAATTACATGCTGAGTGGAGAATGGATTGAGAGCAGCCCTGAGGAAAAGGACTTAAGGGTGTTGATTAATGAAAAGCTCAACATGAGCTGGCAATGTGTGCTTGCAGACCAGAAAGCCAGCTGTGTCCTGGGCTGCATAAAAAACAGTGTGACCAGCAGGTCAAGGGAGGTGATTCTGCCCCTCTACTCTGCTCTCATGAGAACCCACCATGAGTCCTGGGTACAGCTCTGCAGCCCCAATATAAGAACATGAATCTGTGAGAGCAAATACAGAGTAGGGGCCTTGAAGATGATCAGAGTTGGGCTTGTTCAGCCTGGAGAAGAGAAGGCTCTGGGAGACTTCTTATTGCAGGCTTCCAATAGCTGAAAGGGCCTAGAGGAAGGCTGGGGAGGGACTTAAAAGGGCAAGTGATAGGATAGGATATGGGATAATGGGTTTACACCAGAAGATGGTAGATTGAGGCTAGACATTTGACACTAGGAAGAAATTCTTTCCTGTGGAGGTGGTGAGGCCCTGGCACAGGCTGCCCAAAGAAGCTGTGGCTGCCCCCTCCCTGGCAGTGTTCAAGGCCAGGTTCGATGGGGCTTTGGGCAACCTGGTCTAGTGGAGCGTGTCCCTGCCTATGGTAGGGGGATTGGAACTAGGCAGTCTTTGAGGTCACTTCCAGACTATTCTGATTCTATGAAAACATTACTTTTCATTACTGATCTTGGAATAGTTGTTCGTATCTGTTGTGAAGTTGTTTTAATAGTGATTTTTAGGAGTCTGTAACTTGTCAGTCTTGGAAAAAGAGTTTGAAAAAATCCCATAGTAGAACCTACATGAAATACATCCATTGGTGCCTGAGCATGTGAGGGCAGAAAATACAATGCCAATTAAAAAACTGAGGGTATGGGCAGGTGTCAGGGAAGATCAGGGAAGAAGTAAAGCCTGTAAGCTTGCTGTCTGTACTGGAGAAATGAGTAGAAACTATAATAAGGAATGCAGTAGTTCATATCTGGGTAAATGTGATATAGTTGGGGGAAATTGCATACCTTTTTGAAAGGGAAGTTATATTGCTCCAACCAGGAGATCAAAAATCATTTGAGTAGGATTGTGTGGTGTTCTTCACTAAGGCTACCAGAAAACTCCTGTCAAATTTTCTAACAAAAAGCTCTTGAAGAAACTAAAGCAGGTGTGAGACTTAAAAGGAAAGATTCTTGCTCGGATAAGTTACTGATTTAAAAGTAGAAGTCAAGGGATGGAGGTGCTGTTCAGTCCTCTCTAGGGGAGTCAGTCACCTGTACTGCATAAAAGCAAGTTGGAAAATGGGATGGCCCACGAAGTCATGTTTTCTTGCTGGATCACAGCAAAAGCTGGTGCTAAATTTGGAGAATTATATACCCTTACTATTAATTGGGTGTCTGAGCTATTAAACAGTATGTAAACTTCTGTGTAGATAAATGTGGGGTAATATACCTGGAGGGAAAAAAAAATAAATGGAGCTGCTGAAACGTAGCTTCTGAGTTGAGTCTATTTCCATATTTCTGTGGATATAGAAGCATATGAAGCTATGAATAGTATAGAAGCAACGGGATTTGATTGTTCAGTATCTCTTAATATGAGCCTTAGGAAGTGCTAGTCTTTGAAACCAAGAAAACGTCTTTCAAACCAAACAAAAGATGTTTGGTGTTTTTTCTTGCAGTGTGGTCAGGCTGTGTGTCTAACATGCTGCAGGCTTTTACAGCTGGTAGAGGTTTACATGGTCTTACTGGGAAGCTGGAAAAGTTCAGCAGAGGAAACTGAAGATCACTAATTACATAGGAATTGCATTTGAATCCCATCCACATAAAGAAGTCTCTGAGTTTGAAAATGGATAGCCTCTCAGAGAGCAGTAATATATATAGGTATAAAATAACATATATAATTACCCTGTGTTTCACCTCTCCTGAGCACATGCTGGTGGCTGTTGTCAGAGTAAAGACTGAGCTCTACTGAGCTCAGAACAGCTCTACAGAGCCTGTTCTTAGGTTGTTATATAGATTTGATGCAGCTCTTCCTCAGGGTGTCCGTGCCGTGACTCAGGGGTTGGCTCATTCTTTTCATGTCAGTAAGAATTCATTCTCTGAAGGATCATCTAGTGTTTCCAGGGCTTATGTTCCAGGCAGAAGTAAATAGAGATAGTCTGCAGTCCTGAAGAAAGCCTTTGGTGCTCCCTTCAAATTTTCACACATTTCTCAGAAGAAATCCTGGTCTTTAGTTTTCAAGGTGGAGTATGTTTCAATCCTGTTATCTGCTTCATCAGAAAGCAAGTCTTGTGTTAGTGGTTGGAAGGAAATAATGTAAATTTGGGCTGCTTCTGCATTCACGTTTTGCACAGAAAATATGGGATATTTTTTGATCGAGGCTTGTATTTCTGTACAAAAGGAACAAAAAAAATACTCTTGAAGACTATAAGATTCTCTTTATCTTCTCTTTAAAGGAATGATATGTAAAAGGCTGTTTTGGAGCCATCTATTAAACCACCTGAGATTGTTTTCTAAAGTCCATTAGACTGGGTTCAGTCTTAATAGCTCAAAGTCTCAAAAACATGACCTGTGGCTTAAAAAGAAATTGATTACATATATATAAATACATCCTTCATTATAAACACTCCAGTAATCTTGCTTGGAAGATTATTGTAAGTCAGTAACTTAAAAGCCATGCCATGTAGAGGCCTGATGCAAGATTTTAGGGTTTATGTATGATTGACAAACGTCAGTTTTATGGAATGTTTGAAGACCTCAGTCATGCTAAAGACTGAAGAGCTGCCATTAAAATGAATCTTCTGTCCTATATAGGAAAATCAACACAGGTTCAGAGAACTTCAGCTACTCAGTTCTACTCCTTGTTCCTTTCTACTAGTTCTATCAGTTGTTTTATAAACTACATTTTCACTGTCTGTGGAGAAATTTGTCACAAACTGAAGTGTTCCTCGTAGTTCTTTCTTGAACTTCATAGTAAATACCTCCAAGCACTGATTGTCTTTGGCCAAATTAGAAACCACAGAGGAGAGTGCGCAACAAAAAACATCTTTGTAAAACCTATTTTACTCTATTAATCAGTAAGTAAAGGGTTAGCAGCCTGACTCACTATTAGCTGGGCATGAACAAAATGGCAGCTCAGTAAACTGAAGCAGATGATAGAAGACACCATGAGAAACTAAAGCTCTAATTTAAGACAAAATTGCTCTTTGCAACTTTTGGTTAAAGTGTGTACCCCTTCTCTTAAGCAACAGATGTTCCCTTATTTATGTTCCCTTATGTCATGATGCTCTTTAAGCTTCACATAGCTTCAGTTCCTACGGTAGCAAAGAACATGTTTTTGATGGGCCTTTCTGGTAGCTGGCAATATGGTGACTGCTGGCTTTTTCTTGTTGTGTCAGCCAACTGCATGGATGACAAAAAATACCATTCATTAAACTATTAAAAATGTAGAGATTATCTTAAATATGTCCTATCAGTGTTTTCATTTGTTTCTGTGCCGTATTATTTTCTTTCTTGAAATTTTCCACTAGCTAGAGAGAGATAATGAAGTATGCTAATTTTTATTTCCATTCTCACTTTTTTATTATATGCAGTGGCTCATCTACAGCGCTAAGCGGTTTTAAAAGGGAGCAGCAAATAAAGTAGTTAAGCACAACTACCTCCATGGTAATGGAAGTCATTGTTTCAGTCACTAAGTATTGTAATTCATTAGAGACAGCTAATGTAGTCTGAAATGCTGAATTGTTACTTTTAAAAGCAGTGAAAACCAATAAGCATAGTTAAACTGTTTTTTTAATTTTCTTCAGAAATACAAACCTGGTCGATGTGATGATATTTTGAAGTGGAAGCCACCCAGCCTGAACTCTGTTGATTTTCGTCTGAAGATAACAAGAATTGGTGGAGAGGGGTACGTAATCTATTCCCTTTTTAAGTGTACAAGACTCATGTGAATGTCCCTTAGCAGCTAATCTCTCCTCTGATATTTCTTGACATTTCCTGGGGCTAAGCCTTTCTATATTCTGTAGAGTTTGTTCATCGAAAATATCGGCAACTTGTAATTGGTATTGTAGTGAAAACAGCAGCAGATGTTTGTACGTAAATTTGCTCATTCTTAAATTAAGCTTCATAAAATTTCTTTTAGAATTCCTGTTTAGATTTGGCTTTACCACTAATGTTTTTAGGAAGTAGGCTATATTAGATTAAGTTCATTTATAGAATAACTCTTTAAACTATTATTTTAAGCAAACTTTATGTTTATGTTGTCGTCAACATAAACTTTCCTCCATTTCATAATTCTGTACAATGCCAAACTGCACTTGTTTTACTTAAAGAAAAACAAAACTTGATGTTTTTACTTAATAGGTATTCTTTGGTATTGTCTTTAAAACCATTCAAATCTTAATCAAAATCGGTGAGTTCTAAAGGGCAGAAGACATGTAGATCTTTATATTTCATCAGTTCTGTATGCTATTTGTCTAAGTCCATTACTGCACATATTACATGGGGGTAGTTTCCATGTTCAGTTGTTCCAGGAATGGGAAGATGGAGTCACTAGATTAAAGCTTGCCTTTGAAAAGATTTTTTTTTTTAAATGAAGTTAATTGATTTTTAGGTTGCTTAATGTTTTAACATCTGGGACTCATTTCAACTGACAGTTTGAAATACTGACATGTAGCTTTTCTTTTCCTTGGTGCCACAGGCAACTCAATATGATTAAACAATTAATTCATATATTGCTTCAGTATTCCAGAGTGCTAATAACGGTACATCTAACTTTTAGACATTTGCATGTCACATTAATGAATACATTTGGTGCATAGAGAGTATCTTAAGGATATGGGGCTTATTCTGCAAAACGTGCTCATCTGTTAACTTCCGAGCATTTCATGAGGTCAGAATTATCTGTCCAGATTTTTATGTTTGCAAAATTAAGTCCTCAGTAGCAAGATAGCTGTTTCAGAGAATATGCAGGAATATTTTAAGTTTGACTTCAGAGAATCAGCTCATTACAAACATTTCATCTTCATTTGTCTTTTAACTCACAGAACAGTAAAATATGAAAGAATTCTTTTACTATTTTTTAATTACCCATTATTTGATAGGAAGGTTATTTTTATTATAGCATTCTTATGTTTTCTGCTGGAGTTTATAAACACACAGTAGTAGCCTGTGATTCAGAAGATTCAGAACAGATTTTTCATTTCACGTTAAAAAGGGGGTATTCACTTGAGTAATTATCACCGATTTCAAATACAAAACTGCCAGTGCTACTGTGTTACATTTCATATATTATATCATAGTTTATTTCATCAGAACATGAGAAGATTATAAAATATGAGCCAGCAAAAAGCTCTTTGTGGAAAGCTGGACAGATAGTAGGAATACGTTGGGCAATTTAGTTATTAAAGAGTGTATGAATTGGAAGTGGAAACTGAACTGGAATTGGAAACACTTTCATATGTCTAAAAAAGTCCTACTGTATTCCAGCTATGTGAAAATATATGAATTGCTCATGTTATGGAAGTAGTTACCTGAATTGGTCTGTAAATACTGTAATACTTAAATATATTTATGTTTTTGTTCCTCTCACATGCATTAAAAAAAAATCCTAGAAATTTGACATTTGGTAAGTAAAGTAAAATCCTTTCAGATATGTTTTACGTCATCTCATGTGACAGTTGACTGCTGTTAGTAATGGAAGTGCAGTCATCCAACAAAAAGAAGAGTTAATGAAGTATTGGGTGGAAAATAATAATTCGCCATTGTTGGGACAGCGGTATTTATGCTAAGTAATGACCTATGGAACAGTAGCTTCTGCCCAGTTAAACAGAAACAATGAACTAAATACCCCAGGTTTAACTGCTTGAGTTGTTAATTTGAGTATCCAATTTATCGCTTGGTAAAATCTGAACTCATTTGAGGAAACATCGGCATCATACTGATTTTGAAGTTGTTGACTAGAGTTTTAAAATAATCATCTTTAATTCTAGGCCATAAAAAAGCAGTTCCTGAGTTATGAGCGCTACCATAATAAAATGGTTCGTTTCTGATGTAGCTAAAAATTCTGTTTTGATGAACTGAATGTCTTGCTACTGGCAGTGCTAACATGACAGTGTAAGGCTTCCTGCCTCCCCCCACCCCGCTGAGATTAAAAGGAGACATTGATACCAATTTCAACCTTTCACGTAAAAAAGTTTTTTTCTCTGGTAATCCAAAGAGAAATCCAGCACGCATTCGACAGCAGAGTAATACAGATATGGTTAAAGTACTGTTATGGGATTTGGTTTGGTACAGTTAAACAATAATATTTATGGAAATAGAAAGTATGCCTTTGTATCGATCTCTTGCTGACAGATGAGCAGCCAAAGTCAAAAGTATTGATCTCAAATGCCTGATAGCCTGAAACAATGAGAATGGGGATTGTCTGTAATTTCCAAGCCACCTGTCCTGATTTATAGGTTCATCTTTAAATCTTGAAATGCAGACATAGCTAAACCTGTAAACCTGTGCTACAAGTGTGTGTGATCTTGTCACAGTTTACTGCCTAGACAATAGTGATACAGGCTGAACCAGTATCACAGAACTCCAGCCATGCAGTTTTTTTATTTAGACTTCCCTGTTTGTTTAAGTAGTTGGGGAGGGGGCAGGGAGGGGAGGAGCACAACAGCACATAGGAGCATTATTTATTCAGTAGCATGAGATTAGAGCACTGTCAGCTGTTGGACATGTCTTTTGGATGGCATATGTAATTGAGATCCTGAACAGTTGTAAACAATCTTGTGCATTTTCCTATGAATAAAGGAGTTACCTCTAGGGAGTTTGCCAGATTTCAGTCAGTATGATTATTTTCCATCTACCTAAAATTCCCCTGTGCTTTCAGTTGTGCATTTCCATCCGTAGATCAGTCTGCAATTGTAATGTTAACTGCAAAACAGTTCTTATATTTCACCCCAGGTGTAGTTCAGTTGCGGATGATTGACCAGTTGTTTGTATCAAGGGTTCAGTTATTTCACTATTGATATCACAGAGTTTTGCTGTTGAACTAAAAAGAAGCATTGGGTTTATGATCTGAAAAGTACCTTTTGAATAAGCTTTCCGTAAATACGCAGACTGTATAGCAAAGAATAAATGTGAAGAAAAAAAAAAAAAGTATGATTGCATCCCAAAGAAAGGCAGGATTTCTGTAACCTTAGTGACCTAATCCTGGCACTCCTGTTCAGTGCACATATTTGAAGGAAATTGCATTATTGCACCTTAGTGAGTTACAGCTTATCAGCTGAGCCACAGTAATTGTCCCCAGTGTATTATCATAGTCCAGCCTGTCCAAACATCAGGATGATAGTTAGATTAACTCTTTTTATGTTGTGTTTGCAAGAATTCCAGTTTATGTTCTCTCAGTCACTTCACATCACATCAACATCTGAAGAAAAAAACCAAACCAAAAACCAAAACAAAATAAAGAACCAAAACAGCAACCAGCACCTTACTAAATCAGCTAAACAAGAGAGGGTACTTTGTTGTTTATCTCTGGTGAATCACATCAGTTGAACTGAAAAGCCCTCACATAACATATGTTTTAAAAAGGTAGACCCACTTCCCAATATTTGTCTATTGTTTCAGGTTTACTAAAATAATGGTCTCTCAACAGCACTGCAAAGAAGAGCCCTTTGGTCATACAATTCTACCTTGCATTTTGCCTAAATTATTATGATATCCATAGAAAATAAAATAACAGACACTTAAGCACACCAACTGCATTTCCAAATGACAAGTTAAACGACCTTATCAGAGGAGAATGTGGAGGATATTTAATTGCTGTGTGCAGTATTTCAGTTATATTACAGACAAGACTCCAGTAGAGATGCTTCTTCCCAAAATGTCCGACTAAGAGTATTTCCTGGAGAAAAACAAAACCCCCAAGCCTTATTTAAATGTCACAAACACCAAGAGAATATGTACGCGTAGTGCCTGGTTTGTGGTAGCTTCCAAACCCAGAATTTCTTAAATGTCCATGCTTCCATTGAGAAGTTTTTAATTACCCTCTGCAAGTCCCTTAATTTTATCTGAATTGGACATACTAAAATTAAATTGCAACTGAGATTTTGGTTTTATTGGCTTTGAATAAATATCTTACCTGGTGTGGTGGTTTGACCCTGTCTGGAGGCCAGATGCCCACTAAAGTAGTTCTATCACTCCCCTTTTCATCTGGACAGGGGAGAAGCAGTAATAAAAGTTTGTTCTTTTTTTAAAAAACCTGAACTAAACTTCAGTTCTCTTGTTATTAGCAATTCTGTATTGTTGAGGTTTTTTATTATTTCCATGATTAAGTAGACCACATGGAGAAAAAACCCAAAGTGTTGAGGCAAAATTCTATTTAGCTTGGGCATTGTCAAGCAAGAAAAAAACCCAGGAGATAAAGTACAATGCATTTGAGGACAGCAGGGGTTTCAAATCTTGGCTACATTAGTAATTACAAATCAAAGACCCCAGATACAGATATCATGACTACAGGCAAATTAATGTTTTCCTGTTGTTAGACATGATGTTGTCCTTTTTGTTCCATAAATTAGAAAGAGCTTTTGCCAGGGTGGGGCAGAGGAAGCTGCAGCTGGATCAAAATATGGGTGGTACTCTTCATATGCTCTCATACAGCTGCATTGTCTGTCGCAGGGTGGCTTATCCACAAGAGTGGCTTCCTCACTCTTGTGCTTTGAAAAAAAAAAATTGGTAACTAGCTGAAAAATCATGACAGTTGATTGGATAGGCTAAGAGCTGCAGAACTGATATGCTGTTTGGCCTGTGTTTTGTTGCTCCCTCCTCTCTTTCCATTCCACCTTTTATGTGATACATAAATTGCCAGTTGGGGCTGTGAGCTCTTTGCCTTCTCACCTGTTTGCAGAATTGCCATTATCAAAAAATACAAATTTGTTCTTACCTGTGCCATCCATCACGGAAAGGGAGCTTTAGAAATAGTACCCTGGCAATAAAAATTGTATTCCCATATTCTTATAGCCTCCAAAGATCACAGTCAAGATTGGGGCTGCATTTCTGTTGAGTACACTGGAGTTATGAGGCAGGATGCAGATGATGTCACACAGCAATTACAGAACAAATAAGAGCAAGATGTTGCAAATAGATGCGAAGATGCACAGTGTTGGGATGACAGCAGAAGAGGCGCGGGTTTGAATATATTAACTGCATTTATGGCTCTACTGTTCTTAAGGGAAGCATGTGCTTCGAAGTTACGTATGTTTTTTGGAAAGTAAGAGTTGCACATGACAGTAAAGGAGTAATTTAATGTTTAGCTGTTGCTTTCAGGCATTCAACTGTTAGCACAGTAGGATCTGATCGAGAGATGTTTCACGTAGGGAGAACAGGAAGGGGAAGCATGAATACTGGCAGAAGTGTGCATGCACAACTGCACACCTTTGGCATTGTGATGGAAACTAGTAGATAGACATGTTACTTAGGTACTATGCTGTAAGTATTTATGTGATACTGCTTATGTGAGGATACTTAAAATCTTTTCATAACACTTCAGATTTGAAAGACTGGTTTCAAAGTAAGGCTTTGAATCTAACCTCTGTTTATACTCTGGTACACTGAACATAATGTTATACCTTCCCTAACTAATATTCAGGGTGCTCTTGGAATTTCTAATGTGGGATTTCAAAAACGAACTTAGCCTCATTTTTTTATATGTTCAAGTGGCAGCCTTGGGCAATCTCCATCTGTCAGATAATTATTCTACTTTAGCTACTCGTTTCTCTGGATTTTTAAAAGCCTTGCCTCCTATCATCCTAAAATTATCTATATGCTTGCAAAATGGAATGTAAATGTACCCTTGTATGTTTTTCAGACCCTGTTCCTTTTTCTTGAACTAGCTGCCACCTTAAAGCTGTCTTTCCAGCTGCTCGTGTTGGCTATTATAAAGATTACCCACTGTGTTAAAAATCCATCTCTATCTGTAAGCGAGATCAATAAAAGGTCCCAAAGACTGTATGCCTCTAAAATTTTCTTCTCTCACATGCGTTTCTCTGCCCTAATTTACATGTGGGTAGATAATTTATTCCTATTTGGTCACATAACTTAGTTTTCTTGCTACTTCTGAGTTTGGAAATTGAGAGCTTATGCCATACCTAGTTCAACATCTGTAAGGTGGTAGAATCTGAGAGAGGAGTGAGGAAAGCAGGAGGTGGAAGTGTTATCTCTGGCTTCAGTATAGCTGACTAGCTTTTTCAAGGAGCAGGTCCCCTAAAGTACACAGAGACCCAGGAGAGCTGGTTGATCTTCAGGGACAGCCTCCTCAAAGACACATAGGGACATACACTTTTCGAGCGTTCAGGAAGACAAGCAGGTATGGCAGACAGATGCCTTGCATGAATGGGAAATTCCTGAGTCAACTCACAAGACAATGTAGTATATAGAATATGTAAACAAGGTCAGGCCTCTGTGGAGAAATTAAAAACAGTGTTTGAGTGTAGAGGGAAGGAATAAGGAAAGCCAAAACTCAGCTGGAATTGAAGATAAGTGAAGGACCTCTATGGGCACCTTTGTAATGAAGACGTAAGGAAAATGGCATATTCATAACTTGACTGGATATGGCTATGAGCAACCTGATGTAACTTGGAAGTTAACCCTGAGTCAGATGACTTGTAAAGTTCTTTCCAATCAGAGCTATTCTATGATTACCTACAGATCAGATGTTAAATATTTTTCAAATAATATGGAACTGTTAAACAATTCAATACTGATTATTTGAAAATATTTTTTTGTTTCCTTCATGCTTTCTTTACTGCTTAGAGAGATTTTTTGGAATACTTACTTTACCTATATTTAATTTACAAATTGTGTGATTGGTCTTTTAGAGAAGAGTTTTGAGTTGAAAAGTAAAATAGCATATTTTTTATAAAGAGAAATTTGACATTGTTCTTTGTTATATGCTGTAAAGATTTGCCAGATGCATAATTTTATCTAAATAGGAGAATGTCCCTTTCCTTTTGCTTGAACAATAAGTACAACCCAAAATTTAGTTGTGAGCGTATTTTTGTTTCACTGATATAAATTTTTAAAATATAGGAGTTATTAGAGAGTATTCTTAAAGATCACATTCAAAGTGGTTTTAATACATTTTATAAATTGATGAGCTGCTTTGAAATTACTTTTTTTCATGTAGTAGTAACTATTTGGTCTCCTTCAGACAAGGAGTATTGCTTTGTGAGTATGCCATAGATGAAAACTTAATTCAGAATATGTTTTCCTCCATTAATTGCCCTTGGTATGAATTAATATTCACTTGCTTGGGGTTGTTTTTTGGGGGTTTTTTTTAGAGTTTGTTGCATAATGAGCTTTTATTGTCTGTTTTCTTGAGTGTACAGATTGGTACATTAAAAACCACATTTGGTAAAGAACATTAGTATAGAATTATTAGATCTGAACGCTAAGTATCATTCTGTCATGTTTGGAATTAGAGGAATAAGTATTTAAGGAAAAAAAACCCAGCTCAGATGATGTCCTTGCATGCTGCGGTGTATTTCAAAGAAGAATAAGACAATCTGAGAGGGGAAAAAATTATCACCATGGTATAGTAGAACAAACAGGCTAGACAAAATAAGATATTATACTTGTTTTGTACTCTTTATCAGTCTTACTCTGAACTTTTTATGGCTTAATTTTCTGATAATGTCAAACTCACAGATCATAAAAGAATAAGTATGTAAGTACTAAATAAAGAATATATTAAAGATTAAAATAATTCATGAAAGTCATAAGTCAAAGAGCACCGTTCACTTTGCTCTGATACCATCAGAATGCTTTTAAATTGGTGTAGGAATTAGAAGACGAGCTTTTTGTGTCTTCCTGAATTCACAAGTACCTTGGAATCAGCAAAACATGTCAACAGAATAAATGACCCTGATGCAGGTTGTTTGAATTTCTGCCATGGCAGTGTTATCAATACAGTATGCATACAACTCTGTGGGCTTCTAAAACACTTGGAGATTATCAGTAGTTTCATTCCCTGTTTGATAGCCAGGAGAAACTCTTGGTACATAGGCTTATTTTACAACCTCAGAGATATTTAAGAAAAGCGCATAATTCTTTTTTTTTTTTTTGAGTAATTATCTAGTATCTCTGGCTTTGTAGGGTTAGAGTGTAAAGAATCTCCATTCTGAAATCAACTTGAAGGCTTGTATCTTCAACACATGGAAGATATCTGCATTCAGAGGACCTGCTTCATTTTTAGCATTATTGTATATGTCAGAATTCAGCCTTTGTTTTAACTCTGAAACACCTATTTCCAAGGTTGTAAGCTGTTGGAGCTTCATTTTAAATTAATCAGATTTTTTGTTAATTTGTAAATCTGTATATGTATATTTATATGTATATGTATATGTATATGTGTGTATGTGTACGCACACAGGTGGCAGCTGCTGCTTTATGTTGTAAAATTAAAAACAAAACAACCCAACGCAAAAAAAGAAAAGAATTCACTTGGCTGTTGTGAATCAAAAAAAAACTTTCCTCTTTTTCTCCTCATGTTTGTGTGTGGGAACCCTACTCTCCTTTTGTCATTTTTCTTAATTGTAAAAATTATCCACTTATTAAATCTGGCTTCTCATCTCTTTTCATAGAGGCATATTTCTTACCTGGACGTTCTCAACTTCTCCTTTTTCTTATTTTTCTCACTTAAGCAACAAGATTTTCAATGGCTTGTTTTTATGGCTTTAAGCTAGGTAACTAACTAGTTCTGCATCTATACTCGACCAACCGCTCTTCCATTGCTGACTATGCATGGTAGAAAAGTTTTATATGACATATAGAGAAATGCTGGCATGTTCCTCTGTTTCATATGTATAAGCCGAATAATTTTTTAATTATCTAACTGCAAGATTTATGTATGTGGAGAAGACATGAAAGGATGTAAAATATTGAGGGGGTAGGGGGGTTTAGAGACAATTTTGATGTTCTTGAAAGATTAAAAGCATCCTTATTGAAATGCTAGTCATCCAATCTATTGTCAGACTTCCCAATCTCTGAGACACATGACAGTAAGAAGTTTTATGTTATACAGTTTTAATGAGGCCGCTATTACATACTCCCCCAAAGCAGTGCATGCATCTCTATTGGTTTGTAGGATAGGAGGAATGAAGACTGCAGTGAAGAGAAAACTTACTCCGGGCAGTGTGGTGTGTTACTAGAGAAAGGACAGTCCTCAGCTGTACCCAGCAGATGGCATTTTCCCCCCTTACAACAATATTTTCAAAGCTATAATCTTTGGCTATTCTCAACCTTAAAAATACAGCCTCTCCTCCTGCTGTCCTCCCACCCCCTACATCACTGAGAGAAAATATAGTATTTATCAGTGGATTATAAATGAAATATAATGTTTGAACCTCTAATCACAGGATAGCGAAGATTGGAATGAGGAGAGCGTAACAGTATAGTAAACTTGATTGTTTGTATTTTTTTCCCTTCAAGCCTGAATATAAAAACTGTCATCTCACAGGTGTTTATAAAAACATTTCACTGTTTTGGTGAATGTTAAAGCATTAAATCTCAAATGCTCGAGTTTTAACCTGTTTACTCAGAAGTACAATGTTTTCTAGTTGAAAGTGGATATTCAGTGGTAGGTGATTGCTGGATTTGGGGAGTAGAACAAGGTGGATGGACTCAAAAGTGAATTGTGTATCTCCTGATGAGAACTTTGAACTAGTCTTTCTACTCCAGAAGGGAAAATTCATTATGGGCATGGTTAACCCTATGCAACTAATGTATTAATAACATTTCTGAGTTCTGAATTTGTGATGATAATGGTCTGTACTTAGGTCTGATGCAGGACTTACTGCTGCTGTTCTGCTCTCATTCCAGAAGAGAAGCAGAAATTACTCTCAGGCCTCTCAACAAGATGTTTGTGCTCGGTTTCTGCATAATATTCTCATAAGAGTATCTACACGTAATTTGTGTTAAGTAAATCGTGTTTTGAAAGCTGAATTGCCTGTCACGATAAGCAGGAATATTTTTGTTTGTTTTGGAAGAGACAGTGGTATGGCGGCAGATGCTTTCTTCCAAGTGAGATAGGTCACAAATACAGCTTGTTTTAACAGCAGAAAGGTTAAGCTTTGGTTGTTTGAATTATGAAGTTAAAACTAAATAATCAAAACTAGGTAATCAAATAGGTAATTTTCCTATTCTACTCAGGTTTATAATAGGATACAGTGTATTGGATTTGCACAATGATATTGTTTACCTTAGTTTCTCTTTTACATTAAAAATAAGAGGATGCTGTTGCACAACTTGTATTTTTTCTTTTTACATGTATCATAGGGCAATTGTTTCTCCTTGTGACATCAAGACATGCACTATGGAGGTATTTGCCAGGTATCTTCTCAAGATGATATCCTGCCATTTTCAGAGATGATGTTTCTTTGATACTGTTTGGCTGATGAAGTTTTATGTTTTGGTGGAGCTGATACCGGCACACCTGTATCCTCTCTACATTACTCCTTTAAAATGCTTTCAACTGAATAAAAATAAATTAGTACAGACCATGCCATGCTTTAAAGACATGGGACAGATTACTTAAAATTTTACATTGTTGACATGTTTACTAGAGAAGCCTAAGAAAGAAGAACAAACCTTTGCTAGTGCAGAAAAGCCTGTCTTTTAAACAAATAATATAGAAATTAATTGCCTGTTCTGTTGCTTTCTATTGCATAGACTGAGGATCATTCGTTTCTCAAAGGAGTTTACATGTCATTTAGTCCAAAAGTTTGTTACTGAAAACTGCATTACAAAACTGATGCTTCTATTTAAATGGAAGTTACATACAGAAAGATTTTTAAACAGTGCAGAAATCCACAGCATAAAGATACTATAGATGCAGACTTTGCAGAGCTGCTTCTCCATTACACTTTTTTACCAGGTGGAATCTAGTTACGAACTCCTGTTTATGGCAGACGATACATTGCTCTTACTGCTCAACCAGAATTGTTCTTTCGATTTACTAAATTTGAATTTGTATGAATTTATTGCAAGACAGGAAGTGCATAGAATTTTTTCAGACAGAAAAGCAGAAATTGATATGACAAAAGGGCAGAAGTGTGGCGATAAGTTAAAATGAATCCTTATGATGTAATAACTCCAAGATCACAAATAGATTTTTAACTTATCATAAAGGAAAGGGAAAACAATGACTTTTTTGTTTAACTTTTTTTAGGGTTTTGGGTTTTGGTGTTTGTTTTTTGGGGTTTTGGGTTTTTTTTTTTTTCTTAATAGCATGATTTTCTGAAGCTCTAAACCAGCAAGTTTGTCAACAGGAGAAGTTGGCAATTTGGGGTTATTTTTGGCAAAGCCTCGTCCTGTAGTTTAGTTACCAAGGGAAACAAAGAGAGAAACACAGAAGTTATGGAATGGTATTAGCAGTGAGAAATTATGAGTTGGGGGAAGAAGCATGTGTGGTGACACCTTAATTCTAGAGAGCTTCTATCCTTGTTTTAGATGATCTGTTACTTATTTACTGGTAGCTATGGCAGCTTTCTACTCAAATTTGTTGTAGTTATAAAAAAAAGCAACCCAAAACAGCAGCAAAATACCCTAGGAACTCTGAGGTTCTGTCTATAATCTCCCTTCGCTTACGGAAGGGCCACTGATAAGCTTATATACAGGTGGGTTTTAAATAAAACTGATAGGTGGAGAAAGAGAAATGTTTAGTTGAGAGCATAACCGTTGTTTCAACTGCAGTGAAAACAGACTAGCTTGGATCTACAGAACTGGCTGGGACACTGGGACAATTGCAGAAAATCAGTTTGAGCCAAGTGTGCAAGCTTGGGAAGTTGTGTAAGAAGTAATGTCACAACTCTCACAAGCCCTCAAGTTGCACCCTCTGTCCTTGCACAGACTTCTTTAGCCGGGGTCTTAATAACAACTTAACGAATGAGAATTCTGCAGATTTTTAAACCCCTTTTCCCTGCATTCTGGTTCTAAGGAAAATAGTTATCTTCCTTTTTTTTTTTTTTTCTTTTCCCCTAGTTTTCAAATGCTAAATACAATAATTACATTCTATCTTAGCTTTGAGTGATTGATACCTGAATGAAGTGCCTGTTTGCTGTCTGATAATAGATTTTCTCTGCCATAACAACAAGGTGGTGTTGAAAGTAGCTTCAAAGAAAGGAATAGTCTAATTAATTTTTAGACAGATACAGGATTTCTCTGAAGGAACAGTTAAAACTGGATTTTGCAGCATTTGATGTAATTGTTGTCTGATAGATTTCTTTGACTGGTTCAAGAAAATAAGTGTATGTATATAAAGTAAATCTAGAGTTAATTCTGTTAATTCTGTTTCTGTGTATTTTAAATCAATCATGGGTAAGTCTTGTAAATGCTGGATGTGAAAAATTAAAGCAGGATTCTCAGTTTGAAGTGAAATATATTAGACAAAAAAACTGTTGAATCATAGGAACTGTCAAAGTAATCCCATTATCAGTAGTCTGTGCATGTAAAATGTAGCTGAGGAATGTTAAGGTTAAAGCCTGGCATTCAAAAGAAATTGAATTCCTGCAAGAAGAGGCTGCCCTAGGGACTGCTTTACTGGTGCTGGGATAGGCAGATCCGGAGCAGAGATCTGCAGTAGTAAACGGAATAAATTCTACCACTCCTAGATTGCACTTTCTCTTAAGAAACCAGGTTGTAAAAGATGATGAGACACTTTGTGGTTGAGTTTCCTAGCTGGTGTAAAATTTGACGACAAGGATGTGCTAAAACGTAGGTATCCCATTATCTGTTACAGGAGTATGTGCTCCATGAGTCTGCTCTTTTCTGTCTTTACCTATGTGATTCTGTTCCCAGGTAGACTCAGTTTTGTGTTCCTGCTGAAGTTTCATTTGTTCTACTTGCCATCTCTCACCCATATTTGCATCTGGGTCTTCATTCTGGTTCTTTTCTTGGATTGAGACCTGGTTGAAGGGAAGAAGTCAGCGAGTTGTCTTTAATGGGACAGAGCNGGACCTGGGGGTCCTGGTAGATAGCAGGATGACCATGAGCCAGCAGTGTGCCCTTGTGGCACAGAAGGCCAATAGCATCCTGGAGTGTATTAGAAGGTGGGTGTCTAGTAGGTTAAGAGAGGTCCTTCTGCCCCTCTACTCTGCCCTGGTGAGACCGCACCTGGAATATTGTGTCCAGTTCTGGGCCCCTCAGTTCCAGAAAGACATACAGCTCCTTGAGAGAGTCCAGCCCAGGGCCACCAAGATAATGAAGGGAGTGGAACAGCTTCCCTGTGAGAACAGGCTGAGGGAGCTGGGTCTCTTCAGCTTGGAGAAGAGGAGACTGAGGGGTGACCTCATTAATGTCTATATATATGATAAGAGTGAGTGTCAGGCGGATGGAGCCAGGCTCTTCTCAGTGATGGCTAGTGACGGGACAAGGGGCAATAGGTCCAAGCTGGAACACAGGAACTTCTATGTGAATGTAAGGAAAAAATTTTTCACTGTGGGGGTGAAGGATCACTGGAACAGGCTGCCCAGAGCGGTTGTGGAGTCTCCTTTGGAGACATTCAAGCCCAATCTGGATGTGTTCCTGTGTGATTTAATCTAGGCGATCAGAGAATATTAGAAGCTGGAAGAGATCTTGAAAGATAACTCAGTCCACACATTCTGTGTGTTTCAGGCTTGGCTTTCCAGTAAAGGTGATTATTTTTTTATTTGCTGTCAGTTGCTACTCCAGAATGATTGAAGTCCTATTTTAAATTCATGGCATTTCCATGAAATAACTGAAATGGCATTCCTGTATGCTGATAGCTAGAATTCTCTCTCTGATGACCTGAAGATATAAGACTGGGTATATAGGAAAAGGCAATAGCTTACAGGTTTTTGTTATATATTATATATTATTAAAATAGCTAAATTTTGAGACATCAAAGTCTTTGTACTCAAGATTAACTTGTATGCTCCAGTCCTTGTTCTTCCCAGCTATATCACTTAGTCTAAGAAAACATACTGCTTTCCTAGAGACTGTCTTAAATCAGACTTGAACTAGGTTCACAGTGTTTATAACCAACAATGTGATTTTAATTATTTTTCCCTGTAATACCTGTAATTAGTTGCAGTTAACCATATTCCCTAAACAGACTTGTTATCTGGGTGGTTAACTTATAATATTGCCATGAGCATCTTCTGCTTGAAAATTAAAAATACACTGAACCATGTTGCGCTATTTTATTTTGGTTTTAGCTAGCTTATTTTGGCAAGAGTAAAATACAGTCCAAAGTGATGTACAAGATTGCTTTCAGTAAAAAATGGTGTCTTGGAGACATACTACAAAAAGGAGGAAAAAAAAATCCCCTGCTTTACTGTACATTTGTTAATTAATAACTTAATAATTTACATTACATAAATCTTCTTAGAAATAGATGAAAGAAGAGACAGAGGAGGTCATCCTGATACCAGTTAAATCAGAAGTTATCAGCCACGGACTGGAAATAACTAATTTTTTGTCCTGTGTAGTTAGCATTTAATCATAATTGCTCTTTCATTTGTGCCCTACATAATAAAAATTCATAATCCAGGACAGTAAGTGAAAAGATGCTCTATTTCTGTAATAATAATAATAATAATACAGCAATATTTATGAAGAATTCAATTATTTTTTTTCTAACAGTTTGTAGGAAAGATATATTTCTGCAAAATTGCTCATCACCCAGGCCTAAGCCACTTTGACTTTTTGTAGAGCATCACAAGATAGCTTTATCTTTAAAAGTAAAGGCTAAAAAGCTGGAAAAGAAAGAGGTTAGAAATACTGATGGTGTATGTAAAGCTTGCAAAATGGTTATGTTGGACTGAATTTCTGTAAAAGCAGCTGTCTCAGATGATGATGGTTCTTGATCCTCTTCCTTAGCCTGCGTGCGGGCAAGCAGGTGGGTCTGTCTGTCTGGAACTCCTTCTGGGGTTTGTGAAGTCCGATGTGGCCATACCCCCAGAGCCTGGGAGGGAGGAACCTTGGATAGTGCCCCATGGGGTTTTAGTAACTGAATCAGGTTTATATTGCTGTGGAGATCATGACTGCTCAGGAGAAACTGGAACTGTAGTTCTCAATCTGGGAGCCTTTGCTTTGAATCAAATGCTGTGTTGTGGAGCAGAGGCCTCTTAGAAGTTGGGGGGTGGGAGGGAGTTTATTCCTAACCTGTCTGCTGGTGACCCTTTCCAAGCTGCTGTCATCCTGGTGCATTCCCACTCCCCTGGCAGCTCCAAAAAAGGTATGCTTCCTCTCTCTACATTTGGGAATCAGGATAAATGGTGCTAAAGTTTGGAGAAAGAAGGGAGGCAGAGGACGTGGAGGGGGGTATATTTTGTTAGAAAATAGTAATCTCAAAAAGCCTGTACCAAACAAAACAAAGGGGCAGCTCAGTGATAGTCAGAAATAAAAGGAAAAAGGACTACAAAAAGGGGTGGCTGGAGGAGATGTGGCACTTGCAAAGCGAGGCAGAGCAGGATGATAGCAAAGCGGTGATTTTCCTTACAGAGAAATGAGCTGTGTGAGGTCAGGATGCTGGTTTTTTTGAACACAGCGATATACTGGAAAGACAAGGGAGCTTTGCTGTGAATGCCTTCCAGGTTACAGATGCAATAATCAGTATTGCAGTGTTGGTGGTTGGTATTACAAGGCAGTATTCCTTTTGCTCTGGTAGCTAGTGACAGGACAAGGGGAATCAGCTTGAAGTTGCATCAAGGGAGGTTTAGGTCTGATATTAGGAAAATTTTCTTTACTGAAAGGCTTGTCAGATATTATAACAGGCTGACCAGAGAGGTGGTTGAGTCACCATCCCTGGGGGCTTCAGAAGAAGGGTAGATGTTGTGCTTGATGACACAGTCTAGTGTTAGGCATAGTGGGGCTGCATAAATGGTTGGACTCAATGATCTCGAAGGTCTTCTCCAACCAAAACCATTCTATGATTCTATCCAGGAAAGTACTTCAGCTGCATTTCTTCTCCATCAGAACGCAGGATGCTCCCTTCATTCTGTGTTAATTACTACCTGAAGAATTTCTGTAAAAGAAATTTCATTTTAAAGTTCCTATCATGAATACACTATAATATCATAATATTATAATGAACAGAGGAGCTAGGTCTGGCACTGTCCGTGCAGGCTTCAGAAATAAGAGTGAAGCATTCAGTGAAGTTATGGGTGGTAGGTTTGTTCACAGGAGACAGGTGTTCATGGCACTTGTGTCTGAGTAGAGGTCAGCTGAGTGTCCTGACTCCCAAGTCCAGACACTTTGTTGTTTGTTATGGGCTTCACTTTGAGATTGCAATCTGCACAGTTCCCCAGGAACCCATATCTAAATGGTTTGTAGACTGTAATTCAGAAAGTTCTGTGGTTGCACATGATTAATAAAATACTTGGGTTTACTAAAATGTGAAGTGATGCAGGGCAACCTGAAGAAAGATAAATGAACTGGTCTGGCTGTGAATGTGGCTAAGGGTGATTTTTCATTATATCTTCCCATGGAGGATCTTTAATATGGAGGTGGGGATTTTCATACTGATTATATTGCTGATCCCTGTAGACAAGTGAATTTTATAGTCTTTACTGTTCTGTTTTAAAGAGAAATTTTTAATAATTGGATATTTTTATTATGCACCTGCATATTCAGTCCCCGTTTCTCGTGCACACGCTAGCGGTGTGCATGAGCTCTGGTTTAATTACATGTGTTGTGTTGAAGTATTTTGCCAGGTTTGAAATATCCCTCAGTTGGTGTAATTCAATTTCTCCTTGCTCTTTTGTTTGAGAAGTGAATTACAGATTACCTGACCAGTCTTTGGTTTGCCAAAAGGACCCTGGACTGACCAATTTACTGAGGGTCTCTTTTACTGTTCTTCAGAATGGTTTACAGTATTTTTTCTGAAAAACTTTTGCATTTATAATTTATCAGATTTTTGGTATACAGTACAGTCACCTCCCCACAATACAGAAGCATCTTGTCCTTACTGTGGAGGAATTCTCCCAAGTTTGGCCAAGCTGCAGAGCATCCTGTATTCTTTTATTTGGAAGTGCTAGCTGGCAAAGTCTGGGACTGCTGTGAGGTCTTGCCACCACTGGTGCCATGCGCAGGGCACTGGGAAAACCACAGAACTGTTGGAGCAGCTGTAGTGACAAATGAAGGGCAGAATGGGGGAGGTTACAGCCAGGTGAGACCACCGTATTGTAGCTTTCCTTGCCAGTTCTTTGTCGTGGTTTTTCCACAGTAACAACCTGTGTTAAAATAGCTGGATATTTCTAAATGTGATGAATTAGAAGAGTTGTGCTGGACAGAAGTTTTATTTTTATGTTAAAAGTGGAAAGACCAAGGGCAAAGGAATGAGAAAACTTCATGTGGTAAGAAAGTTCGATGAGCTTCAAAGTCAAGCTTCTGGAATTTAGAAGATATCAGAGTTCTAGTTGACAGGTTCATAAATGTTATGATATATTCCTTAATTAAAGGTGGAAGTACCTTTCCCTAATTCATGCACACAGGAGCACCTATCTTTCACCACAGAGGAAAGTAATTCTAATGTTGTATGGGTGATTGGAAATACAGCATCAGCTCCCTTTCAGAGTGATGAACTTTACAATCTAGCTAAAGTTGGCAGCCTTTGCTTCATAACTTGCTTCATCAGCAGACTTTCTCTGTTAGTGACTTTATCAGATTGCTAATAAACATCTTAAAGTCTGCTGCATAAATTGAGTAGTCACTTGGCCTTTGCCAAGATGAAAACCAACCATTTATTCTGCTTGTCCAGTCTCTTAATCAGAGTTTGATCCATAACATTAAGTAGCCTCTTCCGTGTAAAAATACCTACTGCCTAGTTTTATTTTTTTGAAAATAAATTGCTGTGGAAGACTGTAACAGAAGCCTTTTGGCAGTCTGAATCGATTATGTCAGTGTGGTGCCTCTCCTGTCCCCCACTCCTTTCTAAGCTCTCTTTCATTGAAGCAATCAGAAGGGAGGCAGATGCAGCCACAGTGTGAGTGCCAGGGATGCGCAGCCTCCTCGGTAGCACTGCCGTGCGTGGCCGAGGCAGGTGTGCTGACTCCGAGTCACAGTGTGAAAACATTAACCTGTTTCAGTGTTAAAGATTGAATTGGATTTTATAATAGTGATTCATACTCACAAACCAAAGAAATCTTGGGTATGTTGTATCAAGGTTTGGTAATTTATTTGACTTTAGCTGTCAATGTATCCCCAGAGGTTTTCTTTTAGTACCTCTGTTTCTGCAGAAACCTCACACCAAGGGTGCCTGACTAGGTGCCTTTAATTTTATTTTTTTTCAGGACCAAAGAAATCCAGTAGCTTTTCAGCAGTCTCTTCCTGTCTTCTGCAGTTGCCCCTTGTATTTCCATCAGGTGAATCTACTGATTTTTTTTTTTACCATTTTTGCACTGGGATGTACTTGAGATTTTTTCTCCACCACTTTTTTTTTCCTGATAGAAATCTGGTTTTTGTTTGTGGTTTGTTTGTTTTTTTTTTAAGTAGCACCTGAGAAATTTAGTATGTCTTTGTTTTGACTTTAAAATACCTGTAATTAGACTTATGTTATTGAAGATTGCTGATACAAAGCTTTGCATTGTGGTATCAGTTCTTCACTTAATTCTGGGTAGTATTGTGTTCTCTTTTACATTTTAAAAGATGGCCAAGTAGAAAGGTCCCTGTGGGGTCCAAGATGTGGGTGTATGGTGTGGCAGCGAGTCCGCTGTGTGCTGCTAGTGCCTTGTGATACATTGCTAAACCTGGCCAGGGTTGTTGCAGCGCAGCCTGTGTCAGACAGCAAATTGGAAATAGTTCCTAATTGCTGTCCTATATTTTAGTGAGATGAAAGGGATGATAGAAAGAAAAATTGACGTTTACGAACTGAAATAGATTCTAATAGAGAAATCTCTCAGACTACGTAATAATCTCCCTAAGGAAAAGGCAAGCAGCCTCATTTTTCAGATAATTTATGGCCAACCTGGCCAAATTGCTCATTATACTATAGGGAATAGTATTCCACTGGTGGAGGAATGGGCATGATTATTTAATGGGGACTTTTTGTTTCTACTTACCTTTCCCTTCTACTCTTTATGGGGAAGTTACATGTAAATGTAGTCAAAATGCTCCTTTGTGATTTGCCTGTAAGGCAAAGCCAGGACAAACAGTAAAATACTGTCAGTGCTAGACACAGCAAACAAAAGGAAGTGCCTTTAGAAACATCCATCCTTTGGGTTTATTTTTAAAGTACAAGAATATTATTTTTAAAATATCTCTCTCTAGAAAGGCATTCATCTACAGACAACAACACACACAAACATGTACACACCTCCCACCCCCCAAAAAACCCCAAACTCACCAAATACTGATTAAAAAACACTCAGATTAAACCCTCTGAACTCAAAGTAAACCTTGATATTGATCATTTTGTTGGTTTTGACTATGATCTAGAAACACTACTAGACCATTACCTCAAGAATCAGGTCACTTAGTTTTGCAGTTTTGAGCTCTCTAAATGACATTTTTATTGGGTTTGGTACATACCAGTGGTGACTTTATTCAGTGGAAGTCTCTTTCAGGGATCACTTACTTCCTAATTTCCTATTATCAATAGCCAGGGACAGGCAGGGGTTTGCTGTAGGGAGTGAGATGAAGCCTTTCAAGTATTGCATCTAGGAGATTTTCTTATGAAGGGCAATTAGCACGTATCATTGATATTTTTGCCAGAGCTGCACGTTTCAGAAAGCAG
Organism: Heliornis fulica; assembly: GCA_013399135.1. NCBI lineage: Eukaryota > Metazoa > Chordata > Aves > Gruiformes > Heliornithidae > Heliornis > Heliornis fulica. The sequence goes on along the minus strand of VXBZ01012775.1, from coordinate 685,709 downwards.
CATGCTCATTAATCCTACTAACACCACACACGGTTGGAGTACTGTTGTGGGAAGGTTGAGGGTGTTTAAGTCAAGTCTGTGCTATCCACTGCATTTTTCCCATGAGTATTACTTGGAATACAGTTTTATGTTAATTGCCATCACCATTTACTCAGGATATTCTGCAAATTCAGAATTCACTGAAAGAGAAGGTTTGCTTACATTTCTGTGGGTTTTTTTAATTGCAGAGATTTTAATTTAGCATTGTAAAGTAGCTTAGTCTTTTTTTTTACACACTTGATTGTATCCCTTCCCAGCCTTTTTCTGCTCTTGAGTTCATACCCTGGGTTTTCTTGTATTGTTACTGTGTTACCAGCTTTGCATCCTATCTCTTGCAGTTCCTTCATAGCTTTTTTCATTTTGTGCTATAATTTCAGGAAGAATGTCACAAATCAGACAGTCTGCTGCCTCTGCCTACTCCTTACCACAGTGATTATACTAGGACAGCTTATATTTGTCCATGAGGAAAGTTTTCTTGCACAACTGATGAAAAAAAAAAAAATTGCTAGAATTGTCATAGCCTCCAAAACAAATGGTTTGATAAATGCACTGTAGGAAGCAGGAGGGAGCTCTTTTGTCTAGCCTGTGAAGCCCCCCACAATGTCTCTGTAATTGTGTGTAAGGTTCACTACTTCTTCAGTGAACCTTCAAATCCTTCTGTATCTTTATGCTCCTAAAAGGAAATAAAATGCAGGTGTTCTGCAGACCATATATGCATGTCTGTTTGAAGTCACAAGATTATTTCTGCATTGGTATTATCCTTTTCCAGAATTTGCAATGGATCCTTTCATATCTCATAATACCTAGTATAATATTTTCACTGTGTTGCTCTTTTATTAGTCCGCCCCAAGCCCTGAGGTGTTCAAGGCCAGGTTGGATGGGGTCCTGGGCAACCTTGTCTAGGTGCAGGTCTGGAGGTTGGTAGCCCTGCCTGTGGCAGGAGGGGTGGAACTCGATGATCCTTGGGATCCTTTCCAACTCAGACCATTCTGTGATACTGTGTGATTCTGTGAAATAAATGAATGAAATAATTAACAATCTTGAAAAAAAAATACTGTAGGATGGTAATTCTTTTGACTCTAACATCTTTTTTTATAATTCTCTACTTCTGCTTCCTTTGTTTCCTTCTTGCCTTTTCTTTCAATTTCATATTCCTAGAAAATAGATAATTAGTGTTGAAAAGCAATGGGGAACGACTGTCATAAGCAAGAAGCAAAATATAATTGTAATGTCAGTGTTGTAGGAATCCTAGTTATAGTGCAAGAGACTACCTGAGAAACTTCTTCTTTTTCCATGATTAAGATATTATGGCACAGGGTGGTTTTCCCTCACAGTTTAAGTGAATGCAGGATAAATACAGAATATTCATTATATTCTTCGGGGGACAGTGGCATTATCATGTGAATATGGTGGCCTTGCCATGATGTTTTGTTTGTGCCCATGTCATTGTGTACAATAATGACATTCCAGGACAATTTCTTTGCATAGCAGAATACAAAATTTGTAAAATGATGGGTAAAAGTTACTTTTATCTTCAAAGGCATATGTGAAAACTGTTCAAATAATGTTGGAAAATACCATTACTGAACTGACAAAGATGTTTCTTCTGTTCTCAGGGCTGTTGTTCATCTGTGTTTGGAGCTTGTAACACAGTCATTTCTACCTAAAATGTGCAGATGCATTCAGGGTGATTTTTAGAGACTGTAAAAGGCACATATAGAGTTTAACCGTGGGATTCTTGGTATATGCTTATTACACAAAAGGTGTCTTTTAAAAAATATGTAAAAATGTCCAGACCATAATTAATAGTAATTCCCTTTATGTAGTTATTTTAAATACAGGACTGTGAGTGAGTGTGATCACAGCAATTTTATTTTTTTTCTGAAAATATTTTCTGTCCAATTTATATTTTAGACAGGTTGTATTCCACTTTTTTTCCTCAGTTGTTTACTGATGCATATGCTGGGATGTTCTTAGCAATAAAGATACAGGTGTGCAAAGGATCAGTAGCCCCATTGAATGTCAGGATTGTTCTTTCTTTCATTTTTCCTTCAGTTCTATTCCACTTTTGCTGCACATCTTCTCAGGATTGAAATCTGCTTGAGGATCATCAGAAATCTGATCAGGATTGAAGCAGCAGCCTATGCAAGTGCCTTTCTGCAGTGTATGAAGGATGAAACTGTTAGATCAGATCTCAGCCCCATTGTAGTCACTTGTTGCTTCTTCTGACTGTAAAGTGGAAGTAGTCTGTGCATCTTAATCGCGTGGTCTCATCAGTGGAGCTGATAATCCTGTTTAATCATATCTACTGTGGCATAATCCAAGGGTGTCCGTCACCTTGCCTCACCTCTATCCTGGGAAGGGTGATGGAAGAGCTTGTTCTGGATGCCATCTCCAAGCAATTGGAACAGAAGGAGGTTGTGGGGAGTAGTCAGCATGGATTTACCAAGGGGAAATCATGCTCAACCAACCTCTAGCCTTCTACGATGGCATCACCATGTGGGTAGATGGAGGGGGAGAGCAGTGGATGTCATGTACCTTGACTTCAGCAAGACTTTTGATACTGTCTCCCACAACATCCTGATAACAAAGATGAGAAAGTGTGGGATAGATGAGTGGATGGTGAGGTGGGTTGAGAACTGACTGATGGGCTGGGCCCAGAGGGTTGCGATCAGTGGAGCAGAGTCTGTCTGGAGACCTGTGTCTAGTGGTGTTCCCCAGGGGTTGGTGCTGGGTCCACTCTTGTTTAACATCTTCATCGACAACCTTGATAAGGGAATAGTGTCCACCCTTAGCAAGTAGCTGATGATCCAAAGCTGGGAGGAGTGGTGGACACACAGGAATGCTGTGCTGCCATTCAGTGAGACCTGGACAGGCTGGAGAGCTGGGCAGTGAGGAACCAGGTGAGGTTCAATAAAAGCAAGTGTAGGGTCTGGCACCTGGGATGGAACAACCACAGGTACCAGTACAGGCTGGGGGACGACCTGCTGGAGAGGAGCTCTGCAGAGAAGGACCTGGAGGTCCTGGTGGATGACAGGTTGGCCATGAGCCAGCAGTGTGCCCTGGTGGCCGAGAAGGCCAATGCGATCCTGGGGTGCATTAAGAGGAGTGTAGCCAGCAGGCTGAGGGAAGTGATCCTCCCCCTCTACTCTGCCCTGGTCAGGCCTCACCTGGAGTCTTGTGTCCAGTTCTGGGCTCCCCGGTACAAACCAGACAGGGATCTCCTGGACAGAGTCCAGCGGAGGCCACAGAGATGAATAAGGGCCTGGAGCATCTCCCCTATGAGGAAAGGCTGAGTGAGCTGAGGCTGTTCAGCCTTGAGAAGACTGAGAGGGGATCTCATCAATGTTTATCAATATCTGAAGTGTGGGAGACAAAGGGAGATGGCCAAGCTCTTTTCAGTGGTCTGTGGGGACAGGACAAGGGGCAATGGTCACCAGTTGGACCACAGAAGGATCTGCACCAATGTGCAAAAGAACTGCTTCATGGTAGGGGTGACGGAGTACTGGAACAGGCTGCCCCAGGGAGAATGTGGAGTCTCCTTCTCTGGAGATTCAAGACCTGTCTGGACACCTACCTGTGCAATCTGCTCTAGGGAACCTGCTTTGGCAGTGGGGTTGGACTTGATGATCTCTGAAAGTCCCTTCCAACCCCTACAGTTCTCTGAACCTGTGTTTCAGGTGTCAGTCTGCCATTCAGATCAACCAGAAAAAAAGCAACCCTGTTAGATCTGGAGAGTTCTTTCATGTTGGAGAACACACTGCAGAAGGAGCTGCTACTCATCCTTTGCTGAAAGCAGGCAATTTCATCTACACATCATTAGATTTCCAGACCGATATATGCAGCTGTCAAGCTGAGTTTTGGAAGCTTCTGCAGCCTTGCATGCTCTTAAATACTTTTCTGGTTACGGGATATAACAATGAAGTCTTGTTACATCTAACAAAGCTTTGCTGCAGGCTGTAGCACTTGCTGAGCTCTTAGAAACAAATGTAAACTCATCCAATCTCAGGTTTTTTGGTGCTTGTAAGAGCTTATGACAGAAGAAGGCAACAGTCAAGAATAAAACCAGAGATACAGAATCTAGGGATTTAATATATGTGGAGTGATGAATTGTGCTTTGACCCTGATGTATAAATTTTAGGATTGCCTAATACAGATACTGCGAGATACTATTTGATAAATTGTCATCAGTTCTATGATTTTTAAGGAGTGTTCCTGTGGAAATTTAAGGGAAAAGTTACATGTTCTGTTTCAGAGGGGTAGTGAATAACTGGAGCAGTGCTGTAGGCAGCTCTGCATGCCTCCCACTGCCGATTTCATGGCAGCTTTGGTCCTCAAAAAGCAGAGAGCTCCATATGTCCGTTGGTCATGATTTTCATTCAGCACGTTCTACTTTTCCATCACCATTTTCCTTATCTCTTTTCAGCCCTCCTACGGCACGCGTGGCGTTTTCCACTCCGTACTCTGTGCTTTCCGTGCCTGTCCTCTGCGCTGTTGCCTCAAGCCGCAGGTCTCGGTCTGTGATCCTTCACAAAACGCCACTGGTCTCGCAACAGAGCAAGCGTAGGAGCTGCTGCCTCGCACAGGAGCAAGTTACCGCGTTCAGCTCATCTGCAGTAACTTGCTCCCGTGAGAGGTAGCGGCTCCTGGCTCCACCCTGCTCCTTTACTTCTCTGTATGCTCCTTTCTGGAAACCTCCTTCCGTAGTCAGCACATCAGCGCTAGGAGCCACGTAGCCTAGAGGGAAACTCCCGTCTGGTTTGTGTGTGAACTGCTCAGACGTGATGTTTTCAGCTCCACAGTTTGCATCATCCTGATGGACTTTCAAGGCAGCCCTTTGTAGTCTGAAGGGGTCAGTGTTTGGGGTTCAGATCAAGCCTGAGTGGTATCCTCAAGGCGTACCCTCCCTACAGGGATCAGCGGAACGGTTTGGCATCTGCTTTTCTGCCTTCACAAAGTGCTGCTTAATGGATGGAGCATTGGTGTGTTGGTGAGCTGTGCTTGAATCTTGTCAAGAGTATCTTGAAATACCCACCTTGGTTGTAACAGAGAAGTCTTAGCGAGTTGCTGTGAGCAAACGTGTTGAGAAGTGGAAATGAACAGGCTTTGTTGAAAAGTGACGTCCTCATAAAGTCCGTAATGAGGATCACTGCTCAGTGTGGCCAAAGGGAGTCAGAAGGGGGTTGGTGGTACTGGGACTGTCCCAGCTCCCAGAGCAAGGTTACCTGTGTTTGGAGATGGTGAGCTCTATGGTACATCAGTCCCTGCTCCTCCTGTAGCCCTAATCACCCGTCTGCTCCAGCCCAGAGCTCTGCCCCACTGCTTTCCAACCCAGAGGGCTGCTCTGTCACTCTTTTATACCTCTCATCCCTCCTGTGTTCCACATTCCACATTCAACATTCTGCAATATGTATGTATTGAAGTGGCAGCAGGCATTTATATTTTTTATGATTGTTTCTCATAATTTTAAGGTAATTACTTGAACGTGAAATTCAGAGATGTTAATTGCATGATGAAGCTGTCCCCGCTGTTTCATAGGCAGGTATTGATTTTGGCCAATTAGAGGTGATGTCCAGCTGTTAGCAGGGTTAGATGCTGAGTACCGCTGACGGTGTCTTGAGAACAGAACTGTGCAAATGTAAAATTAGGTAAGAAATAGAAGACTGACATTTTAAAAGAGCATTGGCATATGGAAACAGAAAGTGCTTATAACCAAACCTGCCTACCCTTGGCACATCTTTGGAGGCAAAGGGTAATTAGGTGAGAGCATTTCTGTATCAACTGAGACGTGTTGAAGTTGGTGGTGTAAAGTTAATTTTATGTACTTTAAAACACAGGCTGGTGTTGTGTTAAAGAAGAACCACAAGAATGGCCATGTATAACTTGAACTTTCTGATTGACAAGGTGTACATCTTAATGGTTATTTAGAGATCAGTTAGGCTGAGCTCCTGTGGGTGAGATGGAGACTGGCACGTACTCCCCTGTCTCGCCTCTCTGCTTGATGGCACATACTTTTTGGACACTACCACTGGTAGCTGCTGAGGGAGTAGTAACACTTCTACAGTAGCTTGACTTAACCAGAGCTCCAATGGTGACTCTTGACACAGTGTGCTTACTTGGTCTCTGAAATATGGAGATTATGCTGATAAGAAAGACCCTGAAGTTAAAAGAGTATATACTACTTATGAAATTCAGAATTTTTTTATTACACAGAGGTGGAAAAACAGAGTATTTCAGAACATTAAATTAGCATCAAAATGGGATGCTCATTTCAACCCCATTAAATGCTTATATGGAAAACTAACTGGTTTTGCAATTTTGAACTTCAGAACTCAAGACGGATCTCGAAAGCTAGAGAAAGAAATAATGCAACTTTTTACAGAGAGTTATAAGTAACTTTCTATTCCCTAAAAATTTTGCTAAGGTAGCAAATTAACATGACCTTTTTCAAGTGTTATGTGAATTCAGATAAAAAAATTGTGAGTAAAATTGTGAGGCAGCGCAAGGTGAATAAATAGTAATAAGCTTGTACTGTGTCAATATCGATTTTATTAAGTAAGCCAATCCTTGCAGTTTGTTTGCAGGTTTGGGGTTTTCATCAGTGATGGCAAGTTAAGTGGTGTAGACAGCTGTGTGGTCTTCTGGAAAAACCAGAAGGTCTAGGTTCCCTAGATGTTCATTACTTCTAAGTAAACTCCATTACTTCTAACATGTTCTAAGGTTCCCCTGCTGTTCATTACTTCCAAATAAAGTCATCTGAAAAACCGAGACTTTTAATGGTCCTACATTTCCATCCAGTAAAGAAAACAATGTAAACAATAACCACATGGGAGTAATCACACTGTAAATTTCTTTTTTTAGGTCCCTTACTAGAAATGCAGCTAGTGGATTTTTTTTTTCTTCCTTACAAAATCTACATGCACTTCTTTTTAAGAATATTTTTTTCCTCTGAGGTGCCTCTTTCTGAAATAATGGTAACATATCCTGAATCCTTTTTATAGATTCTCTTTTAACCTTTTTCACTAATTACTTCCCATATGTTTCTTTTCATTTAGAAACCCCTTAAATATTTTCGGAGTTTGTTTTATAGTCCCTGGAGACTGTTTGATCAATATGCTGGCTTTTCAAACTTCTGGATACCTGAGTTCTGAGTAAATTTGATTTAATGAGACTGAAAATGAGTTTGATATGCGTATCCTGACTTTCATATGCAGCAGAACCACTGCAGAAAGTACAGGTCTTGAGAATGGAATCCAGCACACATGTGGAAGCCACTTGCCTGTTCATACCATGACTCTCTTTCCTTTAGGTATTTCTGTCAATGCCCAGGAAGTTGTTGTATACTGAAGGATTTTTTTAAGATTATGCACAGTTTGACACCACTTCCTAATTAATTGTTTTATATATGTAAATGTTTTGAGTTTGTAATTTTGCTGAGCTCCGCCAATTCTCACTGTTGGTAAATGAGTTTAAGGTCATATGAATCACATTGTTGTCAAAACTGGGAGGAATTGAAACCATACTAAGACATGTAACTTCTCTGTCAGGGGGGTTGGACTAGATGATCTTTCAAGGTCCCTTCCAACTCCTAACCTTCTGTGGTTCTGTAGCTTCTGTGAGGTCAAAAGGATTTACGGCCATCTAAGTTTCTGGATTAATCTGTTTATGAAAACAGACATGGCGATGGGAAGAAATTAGTTGAAAATTGCAGCTTTTTATATATAGGAAAAAAATGTAATTCAATATTAATTAAAAGTGTGTGTATATGCTTAAAATATAAGAAAGAGAAGCCTCAGTGTCAGATGTGTGCAGAATGATGCCTATGTTTGTACTTCTGGTTATGTAATTCATGTGAGGTCTTATTACTAAAGGTAATGGGTTATAAAATTCAAGGAAAATATAGAATAGCAAACAGTGAAAACCTGTAGGCACTGAAGCATGTGATGGGGTTTGAATGTCCCTTTTAATCAAAACAGGAACTCTTCCAAGGATTTGTCATTAAAAAGTTCTCTTGGGGTGCCTGTAGTTCAGTGTGATGCTTTTGGAGCCTACACAGAAAGGAGTGGCTGCTTTTTCCTTTGCTTAGCAAGAGGAATGTCAGGATTGTCCTTTTTGAACAGCACAGTGCTCTCCTGCCCTGTTTGCTGTCCAGTGATGCTCTTGTCTGCTTGTTGATAGAAGAGACATCCTAATGCTCCTATGGGATTTGGCATTTGTCTACTTATAACATTGACTTGGAGTCAACTTATCCCACTGTCCCTCTGGATCTTGGTGGTGTATACAATGACTTCGTCAGGAGTTGAGGAGAACAGCAGGCACAAACCACGTCTGGGTTTTTTTTTTTTTAGGAAGCTATTAGACAGTATTGCAGAGATTCTCTGTTATTTCTCTACTCACAGATAATTATTGTGCATACTTTTGTTTGCCATAATCTTTTTTAACTTAGGCCTTCTGCTCTGAATGTGTGTTGTCTTTTCTCTTGCTGTCCCTGCGTGTCTGATGGTCTCTAATAAATAGAAAAGGTGCATACGTGCCATTCTCCCATGTTATTGAGTGACACCCATCACAAAGAAGCCTGCAAAATGCTTTTGTCGAGAAGCCGCTTGCTCTACCATAAGCACAAATGTGCATCCATCTTCAACACAGTACTTTTTTATGAGTTCAAATAGAATTGTGACATCAGATTGGCAAAGGTGGCTGTTGCTATCAGAATAAAGCTAGTTACCCTGCTAGGTGTCGGTAGCAACTAACTGGAGATGAAAAAAAAATTCTGGATGTAAAATGATGTCTTAAAGGATTATTTTTTTTTCCTTCATTTTTTTAGGCTGCTCACCCAGAATGTTGGTCTTCTTTATGTTGGAAACTTTGACAGACCTTTTGCACAAATTAAGGTACGATTAATAAGCTGGGAGTGGAGGGGGTGGTGGCTATTTGAATTCTTTCACTGCTGTATGGTTTTAGTCTTTAGTATGATTTAATTGGTGCAGCTTCAGGAAACATAATGGGAAATAGTGCTACTTTGGTGGTGTTTGCCATATTCTGGGTTTGCTTCTAGTTACATTTGAGTACTTAACTCATCAAGGAGCTTTAGTTTTTTCCTATCATCTTTTGATTAATTTTTATTCTGTTTTAATTATCAGAAGGAAAATGTTCCTTTTTTTTTTTTTTTACTTAGGCTATCCTGTCAGTGACATTTCAAAACAAAGCCAGTTTTGGAACTCCATAATTCTTTAAGTTATCCTTGGCAGGGAAGACACTGCAGAAAAAAAGCACAGATTGTTTTTCCAGTATTATTAGATTTATTATGAAAGACTCATACAATTGCTGGAAAATCATTTGTCTTTTATGACTTATTGTTTCTTTTCCTTCAGTTGAACTATAATAGTTCCACATTCCTTATTGCTAATTAATTATTGTTATATCACTTGCAACCAGAAATGTTTTACAAGAATATATGGACTGATTTTGATGAGTTTCATTGGGATTTTTCTTAGGACAAAGAGAGAGAGAGAGGCATTAGCATGTTAGTCCTTACGCTGGGATGTGGAAATACAGTACTTGGTTTAGAATGCTGAAACGTTCCTATGTCCCCGATGATACCTGTAATTAGTATATATACTGCACTCTTGGCTGCGTTGTTCCTTCCATGGTGTGCACATGCTTGTGCCTGTCAGAATTTTAAAAGCCTTCGTTTTGTTTTACATCAAAATGAAACTTAATTTCTAAAGCTCAGGTGTTTTCCTTTGTCATCCCTAATTATATTACTAAAGAGCAATATTCCCAACTGTATCTAGCAGATACTTACTGTTTATAACTTAAATCTGGGTACTGATTTAAAATGATGTTAAAATAACAGACATGTGCTTTTCACCTTCCCTGTTCCTTTTCTCTCCCCAGTTCCTACATGTACATTATTCAGTTTGGCTAATTATCAAATAATTTAAATGTTTCCTGAAAGAAGTTTCATCACAAAACAAACTTGTATTTTATTGGGTGATAACTTCAGAGTAACACTTGTTTAAATGCTTGATGCAAGTTCTCTCACACTTTTCTCCCCCTTCCCACCCTCATCCCGGCCTCATCCATTTCTAATAATCCAGCATAATGGGGAGGTTTTCCCCATGGCTGGGAAGAGTTCATAAGTTCACCGGGTGGATTTGAGAGAGAATTGGTGCGTACTGTTACCTTTTCAGCTGTTCGCAGTCAGCAGTGGTTGTACTCCTGTCACTTGTGGCCAGGGAGATGCCGTTCCGCTCAAAGGACAGCTGCAGAGCAGACACTGTGCAGGATCAAACTGTGGGACTGAGCACCACGTCAGAAGCAAAGGCTTGGGGAAAGAGGGGTACGACAGGATAAATACCAAGTGTGCATCCAGCTTCCTGCAATTTGCATGCAGGGCCTTCTCTGCTGGGAGTTGGATCTGCATAACGGTGCTCAATAGACTGTCTTGGACCTTCCTCCCTGAATGTGCCTAAGGGATTTTCTACTAGATTTTCAACATAAGAAGTCCCACTGGCACTGTGAATTAAAGTATTATTTTATTTCTTTTAAACCTGTTGCCTACTAATTCATTTTGTTCAACCCAGGCCTTATGGCAGGACATGTGATGAGCAGACACTCTCTACTCCTGACTCGGTCTTCTCTTCCACATTATTCCAATCTCGTATCTTCCAAGCTACACAAACTTAATCTGTTCAATTGCTTCCTGTATCCAACCGTTCAGTACCTTTCTGCCTTTTTTAAAGTAGGGAGTGGCACAATATTCAATATACAGGCACAAGTACATTTTCTGTTTTATTTACTCTTCTTACCTTCTGTATGGTAAAATGCTCAATAAATAACTGAACAGGTTACTAGCAGACTTTCAGGTAATATATCACTGTTGTAGTTTCATCCTAACTGTTAGATTTTGCCACAGAATAAGTAATTCCATAAGCTGCACTCTCTAAAACGTAACTTTACTTTTTGGAGCCATAGGTGTATATTTGGGCATATAATTGTACACCATTGCGTTGCTTTATTTCTGATGCTAAAGGTAATCGTGAAATGGTAATCTACCTCAGATTGTGCTGGTTGGGGCTGGGATAGTTAATTTTCTTTATAGTAGGTAGTATGGGGCTGTATTTTGTTTTTTATTTGTTAGCCGCAACTGGGAAATGGTGTACAGTTAACAAAAGCAATAAGATTTTAATTGAGGCTCTAATCTGATGGCTTGGAGATTCTGGAAGGATGTTGGCTGTGTGACAGCAGGGGGAATTGGTGAGGAATGATGGGGCTGCACACGCTTAGAGATGTTCAGCACCAAAAATGGGGAGAAATAATTCACATTAAGAGTTGGTGATGCAAAAAGAAACATATTTACTTTCTCTTTCTCTCTCTCTCTCTCTTTCTCTCTCTCTCTTTCTCTCTCTCTTTCTCTCTTTCTCTCTCTCTTTCTCTCTTTCTCTCTTTCTCTCTCTCTCTCTCTTTCTCTCTCTCTTTCTCTCTCTCTTTCTCTCTCTCTTTCTTTCTTTTTCTTTTTTTCTCTCTTTC
>VXBZ01012775.1:590604-674102 GCA_013399135.1 Heliornis fulica | reverse complement strand
TCTCTCTCTCTCTCTCTCTCTCTCTCTCTCTCTTTCTCTCTTTCTCTCTCTCTCTCTCTCTCTCTTTCTTCCTACTGTTTTCCAGGCGGTTGGATGGACTAGATGATCTTTTGAGGTCCCTTCCAATTCCTAAATATTCTGTGATTCTTTTCTTCCTTTCCCCACTTTCCCCTTTTATATTCCCTTTCCCCAGCAGTTCTTTTAAGTCTTTCATATGTGGTTGCATATTTTTCCACCATTTAAAAGTCCTATGAACCACACTTGGCCCTGCAATAAGCAGAATCTTTATAACCTTTTAGTTCAGGTGTGCTTTTGTGCACTGTGTGATGAATTGGTCTCTCTCATTACATGAATTACCCTCTCATGTTCATTTGCAAACATCCCGTGTATTGAAGTGTTCTATTATGATATGGCATTTCTTGCCAAACATGTGCGTTAAGGAATTCCCCAAACCACTACACTCTTCTGTTGGTGTAGATTTATTACACAAAGTGAACTGTTCTTGCACGACAGTACTTCCAGTGCATTTTAGTGCACTTTCAGTTGCACAAAGAGGAATGTTAGCAGACCTTTGAAATATTTACAATATCCATATAAACTGCCATGCTAGTACTCATAAATTCTTGTTTCAATTTATGTACATCTACAAAGCTGCAGAGAGAGAAACTCCTTATCAAAGTATCCTTTCCCAAAAGCAAACAAGTTTGATTTTCCAGAACTGCGAGGGAAGATAATTGCACCTCTGTCTTTGATGATGAAGACTGTAGATGATGGCAGGTCTGGGAAAAGATCTTGAAATACTAACGTTTCTTCTAGGATGATTTTTCTATATCTCTTTCTCATATGCTATAATTCATTAATATTTATAAACATTAATATTTATGTTGTTTCTGAGATGTAGATGAACTGGTAAGTTTAACCGAAATTACCTGATCTTCCTCCTCGTGGCTTACTCTCAGTGGCATCACTGGTGGTGCTTGATAGATGTTTGATCTCAGTACTTCATCATACAAGGGGAATGTGAAGCGTTCATTCCACAAGCTTTTGAATCGTGTGTCTGGTAGTAGGGAGGTTAAAAAAAATGAAAGAGGAAAAAAAAAAAAAAAAGGGGGTTTCCTGGCTAGAAGGATCTGCCTGGAACTTTTCCCATAATGTGCCAGTTCATACATATTGCAATATTTTGTATGTCACTACTTTGAACAGAGTGCATGATATCACATAATTCTTAGGATTGTTCTTGTCCTAGAGTCATGCTCAGTGAGTTTCAGTTGTAAATATAAAAAACATTAAAATGTTGATTATTTCGGTTAGCTGGTGAGAGTACTAAATGAACTAATGATTTGAAAGTCAGATGCGTTGTTGCAGTGAATTCACATTTTATTTTCAGGGGACTGTTCTTTAGAAGTTTTATTGAAGAAATCAATTTCATAGATGGTAGTTCCTCTTCACCCTCTACTATTCTTATGAGACCTTCCTTCGTGTGCTGCACCCAGCTCCGGGGTTTAAGAAAGTACATGGACCTTGTAACTTCCCAGTACAAGAAAGTACGTGGGCCTGTTGGAATAAATCCAGAGAATGCCACAAAGACAATCAGAAGGCTGGAGCTCCTATTCTATGAAGACAGACTGTGAGAGAGTTGGGCCTTCTCTCAGCCTGGAGGGGAGAAGGCTCCTGGGGAGGGGAGAAGCCTTCCAGTACCTGAAAGGGACCTACAGGAAAGCTGTTTACAAGAGCATGGAGTGACAGGACAAGGGATATTCGTTTTAAACTGGAAGAGAATAGGTTTAGATCAGATATTTGGAAGAAATTCCCTGTGAGGGTGGTGAGGCTCTGGTACAGGCTGCCCAGAGAAGCTGTGGCTGCTCCCTCCCTGGTAGTGTTCAAGGCCAGGTTGGATGGGCCTTTGGGCAACCTGGTCTAGTGGAGGGTGTCCCTGCTCATAGCATGGGGGTGGAACTAGATGGTCTTTGAGGTTCCTTCCAACCCAAATCAGTCTGCAATCATTTATTTTTTAATTAATTCATTCCAGTTTATTGTTTCGTTCTAGCAGCTGCTAAAATGTAATATAAAATGGTTTTGCCACAAGTGTTTAGTTTTTTCTGTTTTATCCCATTTAAGTAGCTATGTAATAGTTGTAGCTATTGTCATATACGCTGCATTCAGTCAAGAACTTTGGAGCGTTTCAGTGATTTGCAGCTTTCTTTGGACCTTAAGTGGTAGTTCTTATTAAATAACTCTTGGAAACTAGATGAAATGAAGGTTTCTTATAAGTGACAGCATTGATCAGCAAGATAAAGTGTTAACATCAGCTGGAATTAACTTGTAAAATTTCTTGAATCTATTTACATTAAATAGTATTGATACTATTTTACTAACAGTGAAGCTGCTAAAGCAAAACATTTATCATAGAAATGTTGTGTTTATTAGAAGTAACAATTTTCATTGTCCTGGTATACATAATAGTCACTTGATGGAGGGTATGTTATGGGGGGTTTAATGTCTTTACAGCACAGGAAGTCTTCATAAAACATATGACCCATTGTATTTGTCATAGTTTTGATTGATGTAGATCAGAATGAAAAATTAGCTGCACTATATCCAGTAACTGTAACTATAAAGAAAATTATATTCCTTAATCAATTTATTAGGATTGAATTTTTGTGGTAGTTCAGTTCCTAGATGCTTCTGGGATTAGGGGAAACTGTTCGGTACACTGTGTTCTCCATTATTAATCAGTAATGAAGCTTCTGGCAGTCTTTCCTATTGAGCTAATCACTAGTTTCATTTTGGGCTCTTAACACATTAAATTACCATTTAAATAAAGATTAATTACTGCTATTTTTTTCAGTATTTTAAGAGTAGTTATTAAAAAGTTTCATAATAAATACTACTTTGTTCAAAACAGAATTGTCCAATTTAATGGAACGTGAGGACAGTTACGGTGAAAAGGGTATTTTGGAGACAGCAAAGTGTTCTTGGTGGTTTGTTTCTGTGGTAGGACGCATTGAAAAGATACTGACATTTTCGAGATGGTTTCTGGGGAATTTGCTGCTGTAGATACAGCAGTCTTGCTGTCAAGGACTAGCAAGGAATTGAGCTCCCTGCTCTGACCTGCATCTCGGTAGCCATTGTCTGGGATTTTATTAAACTTGAGAACAGTATTGCTGATCGCTGAGTCAGCTAAACCTACTGCCTATGCTCCAGGACTGCAGTTTGGTTCTAGGCTTTTATTTGCCTAACTGCCTCGTTTCCCCTTAGCAAATACACTTTTAGCTTAAAACATAATAAACCACGGTGGTTATCCAGAGAGAGGCCTGGCAATAATTTCTCTGATCATCAAAACCAATGGACCCTTCAGATACCAATCCATCCACCTTTACTTTAAGATCCACAGGCAGCTTATCAGCACCTCCAAGAATTTAAGGTAATGTTCCCAACAGCTATCTTCAGCACAGCTGCAATACCAGACTCATACCTCCCATGACTCCCTCAGCAGTATCAGACATCTGTAGGTGATTACTGAAGTGATTGGCCACAATTTACCAAACAGGCTTCTCCTAAAGGAGGACAAAGGCATGAATTGGTGAACTTGCAGCTTTCAAGAGCTTATGTCCTAGGTGAGGATTTCTTAACTGCTAATTTCTTGACTGAAGCTGGCATGTTTTTCTTCCCTGAGTGACAGTGGCCTCTACTGCCAGTTAGTGATCCCGAGGCTGGGTAGGCCTCCACAGTCTGATCACAGAGGAATGATCTGGTCCACCTGGTTAGGGTACAGCTCTTCAGACTACTCCAAATTTAGAAGGACAGTTAGTCCAACTCAATGCATACACTTGGTTGCTGTCCTGACAGAGCTCCACAGCAGCAACATGCTCTGAACAGTCATCTACCAAAATACATATAAATGTTTTCCCTCTGTGCCTTGTAACAGCCAATGAGAGTCTGTTGGTGCCCTAATTATTTGGGGCTTTGGTTATTGGACTTTACTGCATATCAGTAGAGGTCTTTGCTTTCACTACCACAGCAGGAAAGTTGAAGTCAAAATCTGAGTTTTGTTTCTGTTGCCTGTTTCCCCTTATTATTTTGTGATGTTAGTGCAGTGTATGTTAGATGGAATGCCATAGAATAAATCATAAAGATATCATGTCTTCAGATTGCAGAAAACAACAAATAGAGCTGTAGCATCTCTGGAGTGAGGCATTCCCAAGAAAAAGGAAATACGTATTTATCTGTAGATGCATGATTCGGGTTGTTCACATTGAAGACAAATGGTTTCAACCTGAAAGAGATACTGATGGGTTTGAACAGAGACCTGTCAAATTAAAGGAAAATCGTGATAACTAGCTTGGTTAGCTTAGGAAAGTGGTGTCAGAGAAGGATTATTTCATCTTCATATTAGCAGAATTAATGCATGTGGGCAGTGAGGGGAAGAAGAAGGGGATATTATTTTAAACTGGGAAAGTAATGACAAGAGAACAAATGGGTTTTGCTGGACAGAAAAAAATTTATTCTCAAGGCTGAAGAATACTTTTGAGAACTACAGATCTGGATTCAGCACTAAAAAAAAACACCTTTACAGTCCTGAAAAGGAATGTTACCATTTTATGATTTCATGACTATGAAAAAAGAGAATAAACTCAGACAGTCACTCTGAATTAAAACACAAATAGAAGAAAAATCTGTATAATATCCTTCCTCTTCCAGCATTCAAATCCTATCTTTATGATAAACTAATAAAAACTAATAATATATGTTTATTCTTCCAAATAGAACAGGTGTGGCTGTAATGTTTTAGAGAATTTTGTGGTTTGTGGCAGTAGGATTTTCAGATCCTCTTGCTAGACATGGAAGCTGCAGTGGGCATCACTGGAATTGTACTATTAGACTGCTGAGAAGAAATTCTTCTCTTCTTTTTTCTTACTCTGTTTGTCTTCTGTGAAAACCACCTATATGTTGTGTCTCATGCAGAAGTCAGCACATGGGAAGTGTTTTAGCACTGACACGTAAAAATGGGTCTGATTGCCAGGTAATCTTTCAAAATTAATTTCTCAGTGGAACGGGAATTTAAGCTTTGTTCCTGATGTTCATTGTTACAAGATGTCGATGTAGTCTTCTCATGGGAAGTCATACAATGCCAAGATAATGCCTTCTCATGCCAGCATCTGTCCTCCTTTTCACGAAATCACAGAATATCTAGGTGGGAAAAGACAATTAAGATCATACCTGTCCTCTCCTAAACCGTATCCCTAAGCACCATCTGTTAAATACATCCAGGGATGGTGACTAAAAGCCTTGTGTATCTCTGTATAATAGTTGTCCTTCTGGAGTCTGGCTCTGCCACTGAGGCTTCCTGATCACAGAATTCCTAGGTTGGAAAAGATTAAGGTCATTGAGTCCAATCATACCTGTCTTCTCCTAAACCATATCCCTGAGCAACTCATCTACGAATCTTTTAAATGCATCCAGGGAGGGTGACTCAGGCACCTCCTTGGGCATCCCATTCCACATCCCAACAACTCTTTCAGTGAAGAATCCTTTTCTGACATCCAATCTGAGCCTACCCTGGTGTAGCTTGAGACCATTTCCCCTTGTCCTATCACCTGTCACTTGGCTGAAGAGACCATCACCCACCTCTCTACAACCTCCTGTCAGGTAATTGTAGGTAGTGATAAGGTCTCCCTCAGCCTCCTCTTTTCCAGACTAAACACCCCCCGCTCCCTCAGCCACTCCTCCTAAGGTTTGTTGTCCAGATCCTTCACCAGCCAGGTTGCCCTCCTCTGGACCTGCTCAAGGATGTCGATGCCCTTCCTGTAGTGTGGCACCCAGAACTGGACAGGTGTGGCCTCACTAGTGCCAAGTACAGAGACACAATCACCTCCCTAGACCTGCTGGCCACGCTGTTTTTGATACAAGCTAGGATGCCACTGGCCATTAAGTTACATGTTTCTTAAAGGCAGCAAATTTAGCTCATTTTGAAAACAGAATAATTTTGAACCATTACTTTGAGAATTAATTAGGAAATAAAAAACCCCATATGGCTTATTTGCTTATCCCTTGACTTTCATTTCTGTACATCTTGCCATTCTTTGTTGCAGCTTTTCTCAGAAGTGATTGCTAACTCCCAAGGGGAAGGGATCCTGACTGCTTGCATGTTTATAGTCTGGAATATTGGAGTGCTTGGTCCTGACTGGGGATGTTAGACACCACTAATGTAAATCCGTAGTAATACGTTTTATGTGTGCATTTATATTATAGCAAATAGCAGCATACAGTGGGCTTACTCTCTGTAAACACACTGAGGAGGAGAAAAAAAAAAAGCTAGGAAAAAAGAAACCAGCATAGCGTTGGATCTGGTGATATAGACAGAAAAACGAATAACAACTAGAAAATCTGCATGAGCCATGCAGAAGCTGAAGCAGTGATTTTGTATGCTGTCACAATTGCTGCCCCTAAGAACAAAATGTTAATGAGCTATAATTTATAAATTCTGTTCTGGTGGATCAGATAGTCCCCATTATGCTTTTTATCATGATTATGCCTATGAATTCAGTTTAAAAAATTGTTCTTTGTAAAGCATGTGGTGTTCCATAGAAGTCCACAGAATTAGGAAGATTACCTCTGCAGAGTTCTGTTGTTGCTGACAATAAGATAGTATAATTGGTGCTTGCTTTTGGACCATGATTTTATTTTTTTTTTAATTTTATGTTTTTATTGGACATCTTTTGTTATTTCAGCTCCCTCCCAGTAGGTTGTGGTTTTTTGTTGCTTTTTTTTATAAATCAATCCAAGTTTGTTCTTGCTAAGCATAGGGTAAATTAAGCCTTCTGGAAAGGTTAAAGCAATAGCTAATTGATTGTAGAACTTAATTTATTGGAGTTGGTTTGTTGGGTTGTTTGGGGTTTGAGTTTTTGGTTTTTTTTTGTTTTCTATTTACTTCTGTATTAACTGTTTAAGAAAAAAATCTTCAAATGCTTTTAATGAGTATTGAAAAAATGAACAGATTGCAGTTTTTTAAGCCTTCCATTTCTTGGGCTTTGGAATACAAATACATCCTAGAAATAGAAAATCAGTATGTTAATACCTTATTTTGCAAAAACCTTAAGAAAACAAATGCTGACAAAGGAACCTCGTGAAGTTTAAGATATGCAAATGCAGGGTTGTGCATCAGGAACAGAACAAAACTCTGTGGCAGCTCAGAGCTGCCACAGAAAGGCTGGAGCCTTTCTGGCCATGCAGAAGCTCTCCAGAAAACAGCCGGGGGGTCCCAGTGGCAACAAGTTGAACACGAGCCAACTGGTGCTAAAGGCCAACCCTACCTTGGGATCTGCTAGCTCGAGCTTAGCCAACAGGTCAAGGAGAGTCACTGTTCTCTGCTTCAGCGTTTGTAGACCACATCTGGAGTAACAGTGCGGTGTTTTGCAGGCGCAGAAGTCACCCTGCTGGAGTGGTTCTTGCAGGTGTCATGATGAAGGGTAGAGTGCAAGACCTGTGAGGAGAGGTTAAAGAAATAGGGTTTCCTTGGTCTGAAGAAGAGAAGGCAAGTTGAGGGGAACTAATTGAACTCTTTCATTACTTGAAACGAGATTGCAGAAGAGACCCAAACACTTTCCAGGAACACATGGGAAAGAAGGAAAATTACAGTTGGATGTAAGGAAAACATTTCCGTGGTGAGGTTGGTTGGGCACAGCAGCAGCAGGTTGCCTGGAAATGCTGTAAAATCTCTGTGGAGATTTTCAAAATGTATCTCAAAAAGGTCCTGAGAACCTGACTTTTCCTTGAAGTTACCCCAGTGTAGAGCAGGAGAATGGACTAAGTGATGTCCGGAAGCCCCTTCTAAACTGAATTTTCCTAGTTCTGTAACATTCTAGAGTATAAGCTGTCATCATTGTGAAATATAACTAGTTCTTAAGGGTATATGAAACTGCATCATTTATTGTTTATTGGAAAATTGTACAGTTGGATGTTTCTGACCCTCTGCTGTTACTGATTGAATAGAGCTGAATTTCAGTCCCTAATATTAACGTGCAGTGTACTGCTCAGTTCTCCCTCCTTTTCTTTTCCTGTGGCTGTGACTACTTTTCAGTACTTCCATTCTGAGTACCTCTCTCTTTTCCTGTTAAATGTTTACTTTTGTTGGTGACTGGTTTTCTCATAATATCAAAAATATGAAAAGGTGCATCTTTTTTACACTAAGGGGTGGAATTGCATTACTGTCCAGAGGTCCAATGGTCCTCTTTCAAAGAATATGTGGTTTTCTTCACCGCAATGTTTATTTAGAACAAGAAAGGATTTTTTTTTCCCTTTGAAGTCATTTTGCAGCTATTTTCATGTAAGGAGACAGTATGGATTTTTTAATGGAGCGTGTGGTATATATTGAGAATAAAGTGTGTTTGGCTTAAAAAACTGTGAGCATAACTAGACCTGAGAGAAGCTGGTGTTCTCAGGAATGCCCCTTAAACTTAAAAAGTTTATAGATTATTCAGGGCCATATAATTAATTTTAAAATAATGATAGGGAAGAAGTAATCAGGAGCGGCAGCACTGGCTAGGTTAGCAGCAAAACTCAAGAGTAACCGCCTGGAAGAAGAGCAGCCAGTGAGTAGCTGTTGGATGTAAATAATAAATATTGATTTTGTCAATGTGTGAAACAAGATCTAATGAGGTTGTGCATAGTTTGGTATAGTATTAGGAAGGGAAGACAAAGGCATAAGAACGTACGATACGGGGCACCTGAGCACTGCAGAAACAAAACTGGCGTTTATGCTGGGATGACATGGTCCTGCTGTCTGACACTGACACCTCCCCTTCCCCTCCAGTCCTGTCTGCATCCCCTCTCCAGCAGTGACACTGACCTGCAGTGACTCTTAGCAAAAGCCTCCAAAATTAATCCCTAATCCTTCTTCAGTTCCTGTGGTTGGAGTACTTACTTGTGTTGTAATACCTGTGAGATTAAGCCACCGGCATTTTTTTACTGTGTTAGGGTTGGTTGATTTGGAGTACTCTGTTTTGTTTCATTTGATAAATAATGAGATTTGAAACCAGCAGTAGCTAATGTAT
Source organism: Heliornis fulica (assembly GCA_013399135.1). Lineage (NCBI taxonomy): Eukaryota > Metazoa > Chordata > Aves > Gruiformes > Heliornithidae > Heliornis > Heliornis fulica. The sequence goes on along the minus strand of VXBZ01012775.1, from coordinate 665,049 downwards.
GTGCCATCAGACTTTAGACTGAGGGGTGACCTCATTAATGTCTATAAATATGTAAAGGGTGAGAGTCAGGAGGATGGATCCAGGCTCTTCTCAGTGATGGCCAGTGATAGAACAAGGGGAAATGGTTCCAAACAGGAACATAGGAAGTTCCATCTTAATATAAGGAGGAACCTTTTCACTGTGAGGGTGATAGATTACTGGAACAGGCTGCCCAGAGAGGTTGTGGAGTCTCCTTCTCTGGAGACATTCAAGACCAATCTGGACATGTTCCTATGTGATCTGCTCTAGATGATCCTGCTTGGGCAGGGGGTTTGACTGGATGATCCTTTGAGGTCTCTTCAAACTCCTAATATATTGTGATTCTGTGATTTTTATTTATGTTTTTTGTCTTGGCATTCCATTTTGAGTTCATTTCTTTTCTTACCTGTCTCATAATTTTCAAGGTATTTTCTGTTGACATACAGATACTATTTTGAGAAGCATAATCATACAGAAAACTTGATTTTCAAAATGATAAGCAGGTTGTGCTTATGGTAGCTTTCCCATCTCTGGTAGTATGAAAGCATACTATGATAAATGTGAGCATTAGGACATGCAAATAATGTCTCATTAAAATAGCACATTAATAGAGAGATTGTTTTCCATATTGAAGAGACAGCAAAACAAAAGGGTTAAGCTGTGTCTCTGAACCATAAAGTTATTGTTCACTCCTAACTAAATATTGCTGAGAAGGGTACTGGGAATGAAAGGTTTGTTTTAGCAATAAATGAGCATAGATATTGCAGATATTTCTCATCTGCATTGCATTGAGCCCTCATACTTGTCACGGTGGAATAACTGATCAGGTCATTGTAAAACTGCCAGATTTCTGGTGCTGTAGTGCAAGTTGGGTTTAGCTATTGTCCTCGTCCTCTTTGTCACATTGTTCTTTCCCAGGCTTCAGTGTTGGAGAGTGTTCTGTCTCCCATATGTGGGTGATTTGGGGCTGGCACCATCTTTTGTTTTGCTTTCTTATGTTTTACAGAAATCATCTTGCAGAAGAGGATGATTTGTCCGTGACGATTTTAAGCTCTTGAACATGATAATTTGTTGCTGCAGCTGTTCCCTGTGTTGTAACTGCGTTGTCAAACCTGGTTTGGGTGTGCTTTTGCACAGAGCGAGTGTAATTTGTTCTGAGCAAGTGAGGATACCTTGATGACAACAGCTGTTTATGGGGCCAGCTCCTGTGTTGTCTAAATTGCAGTGAGGGCTGCTTTTCCTTTGATGTAGACACCCCCACACTTAGTTTCCATAAATGCAGTTGCATTTGCATGTTCATCTGACTAGAATATAATACTCAAACAGTGTATCTGAGTGCTCAAGCTTCTCAGAGTTTTAGACAATTTAGGAAACTCGTCACAGATAATTGACTTCTTGGAGAAAACAGTGTCCTAAATTTGTGTTTGTTTCTTTCTATTAGAAGGGATTGCTTTCATGTTTGTTTTTTTAGTTACCATAATTGTTTTTTATTAATCTGTTCCTATTTTTTTAATCAGTTCTTCATCTTTTCTTTCTGAATTAGACCCTTCTGCATTAGAGGCTTTTGTTGGTACTTCAGGCAGGCAAAATAAAGGCAATAGAGTGCCTAACAGTCAAAGAGAAAGGATAGATTGCAAGATTATTTTCTAAATAAAATCATAAAAATCAGAACCTGTTAAAGAATTATTCTAATTAAAAAGTATTGGACAAAGTCTTTTAGGTCGGTCATTTAACCATTGTTTATTGTTTTAAAGACTCATGAGAACATCATCAGAGATCAGGCTTGGGGGACAGGGTCGGGGAGAGAAAGCAAATTGTTGCAAACAGTTTATAGGCAGAATATATCTAAATTCGTTAAGCTTTTCAGAGGTGAGTTATTTTGAGTCTAAAGCGAACAAATGAGGTTGAACTTGATAAATGAGCTTGAACTTGTAGTACCTTCATGAAATGCATATGATAATGTCTTCACAATAAATTACTCATGAATAAATCAAGATGTTGAAGTTGCAAAGGGTAGGAGATGGTCTAACAGGGAAATTCTTGGACTAGGAAATTGTTTCTGAGACCTTTCTTTACAGTTTATATAAAACGCATAGTGAACATCATGAATGAGGAATATTTTAAATGTCAGATGCTGATAAGATTGAAGAAAATCAGTTGACGGCAAAAATTATCGTAGTGAGAGGTACTGTGCTGGTTTAGGACTAGTAAAAGGCAAATGCAGATTAAATTTAGATAAATGAAAAAGAATAGGCCTGCAAACAATAACACAGAAGGCAGAAGAAATATCAAACGAGATAATTATGCAGGATATCAGCTTGCAAAGGAAAAGGGGTGGTGGATAATATCCTGTCTAATTATAATACCTATAAAGGAGGTTAGTCACACAAGCTAATTTCAGTCACCTCATACTCCACAGGCTCCCTGTATAGACAGTGGAAAACAGCTGAATCCAGGGATGAATCTGGGAACCTCTAAGAAAAGCTCCTGACAGTTCCCCTCGCTGGGTCTTTTAAACTGCTTTCTAGAGGTGCCAGTCTCTCTCCGTGGTTTACCTACCCAAACTGGCTCCTAAATTTTAAGTGCCTAAAGCAGAGGTGCGAATATGCATCTCTCCTGTCCCTTCGGACTTCTCCAATTATGAGATTAAAGTCTGTCATAAAACCAGATTCTTGCTGTACAGCTGATTTGACTGCAGGCGAGCATTGCCAGTACGGTATTCCCCACAGACAAGTGTTGCGGCTTAAGCGCCACTTCAGCTGCTGCTAATAGATTTTCAGAGATCTGGGGTTTTTTTGCTCTCCCCCATTTCTGTCCTCAAAATATAAACTGTAAAACCAGATTAGTCCCATGATCTTAAGCTCTGTTAGACCTCTGAAGAGAAATTGGTGGCTCTTACAGACACTTAGCAAATAAGGAGGAATTCCGATGGAATTAAACTAGATTGTGCCCATGGAAGGCTGGCCTGCAGGCAAAAAAAATGGGGTTTTGTAGCAGTAAAAGTAGAAGGACACTTATGTCCTACACAGGGCAATGATAAATAGCTCCTGTAGCATTCAAAGAATGTCTTTGATACCTAGAGAGCAGTAACCCTAGGGAAAAATGAACGTAGACAGTAAATCAGGTGAGATAATTTCTTTTGGCATTCTTAATTTGTTCCTCCTTTTGTATTATTTGCAGTGAAATGCTAAACTAGACGATTTTTTCATCGAAAGGGCTTTCACCATTTTCATTGCAAGGGTCGGGCATAGCTGTGCTTGGTGGTATTCTGGAATGATTACAGTATTGGTAAAATTTCAGGTTTGAGAGAGAAATATACACCAAAAACTGAGGGGAATAATAGCAATATGCAGTGTCTTGTTATGTAACAGTCAACAAAACCATTATTTATTCACTTTTTGTTTGACAATAATAAAACCACTGCAGTTTTCTATCTTTCTAGCATAAAGTGAGAATAAAAGTGAAGAACAACAGAGCTCAGTGGTGCTATTATATTTCAGCAAATTGAAGTTTTCAAAATGCCACTTCTGCTTCTCTCCAAAGGGGAAGGGGAAAAAAAAAAAGGTTGACTGTAGAGAAAAGAGCATGTTCTATCTTTGGGAAAAATAGTGTGGAAAGATTTGAAAAGGAAAGATCCGAGATGTGGCCGCGTTGTTAGCACCATTGTGCAGGCATATACTTTATTGGTATTGCTGGTAACTGTAGATGTTTTCATTTACCAGGGAGGAAACTCTAAATATGCAATATTGCTTTTTATGTTACTAACTTCAGTGAGTTACTGTTTAATTGGTATACAGAAAAATTTCTGCCAGTGACATTACAACCAAATGCTATAATGAAATGTCACTTCTTTTCAGAAAAATGTTACTTTCCCTTGATTAGCTGAAGTATTAAATCCATTTCAGTAAATGAATCTATTGATTTTAGCTTAATGCGTTGTAATAAAAAAATGTATTTGAGTATGTTCTTAGTTGGTAGATTCATGAGGTGCCATGCCGGATTCTGCACAGGCATTGATGGGGGGGTTTATCTGTCTGTTTTTCTTGAGTGAGGCAGAGAAGTCAGCAGAAGGGGCAGAAGGGAGGTAAAGCCCTGGGTTCTGCTGGAGGAGCATTCTCTCACCTGAGCTAAGTCAGGACATCAGTCATCCATGGATTTACTTTCGCTTGTTGGCGAAGAACCTGGCAGGACTTCTAAGTGGGCGGGAACGAGGCTGTAGCACAATAGCACTTCAGAGCCTCTTGATCCCGCTGCTCAGCCTGGTAGGACTCGGGCAGTCTCCCAGAGGGGGTTGACATTGACCTCGGGGAGCTGCCCGTTGCCTGCGTGTTGATGCCGCACCACACAAGAAATAAAACGCCCGATTAGTGTCGTATGTTACAGCCTACCCGGTTGTAATTTAATAGTGATTCAGACAAGTGCAGCCCAGCTTCTGCTTTGTTTCATTAGTGGGTCATGGTTAGCCACGCTTGATTGCTGACCGCGGCAGGAGTAGATTAACCAGGTGTTGTAGCATTCCTTTTATGCAGACACAACCCCTGAAGAAACCTGTGTGGAGTGTAAGGAAGAGGCTGGTATAGAGTAGAAGCAATGTAAAGGAATATGCAAAATCAGAATTAGACAGGTATGTTTTTGTTCTTCTGTACGATAATGCAAGATGCAGTTAGCATGTTTTCTTACGTCATTGCAGTCTCTTTCCACTGGTTATGCCATTAATGCATAGAAAGAGGTTTCAGAGTAACTTAACTTCAATAGAAGGAAAACAAAGGATCTCTCTGAATAATTTAGAAGGATGTTTATAGATCAGTGAGTCAGAGGTTTTACACTTACAATACTGAATCTCACACTAAAGCAAACAGACCCTGAATTACTTAATTACTAGCTTTCTAATATTTTATTCAGAACTTTAAGGAAAAAAATCTGTAATTAGTAATTAGTGCTGGTAGCCATGGCAGGAAACTACAAACCAAGGCTTTCTGTTTCAGTTCATGGGTTTCCTTGCCTTGTGTGACCTTGCCTGACAAATCTACTCCTTTTTGCCTTGGGCTTTCCAACTTTAGCATAATGCACGGAAAACTCACAAACTATAAAAATAGATATTATCAGGCAACAGTTTACAGACTTACCTTGGTTTGCTTTTGTTACCCCTTTCCAGGATAATCTGTTCTCTTAAAGAAAGAGTCTTTACAAATTTGGATTTTTTTCTGGCTGGAATTGTTAGTGCCGTTGTCTGGCTCTAGAATGGGTTTATGGTGTTACTTGTAATGCTGGTACACCATGGGAAGAGCAAAAAAAAAGTGTTTTCAGCTGTATTTGTTAAGAGAGCTAATGCTCTTTCAGTCCTGGGCCTCAAGTGGGGGAGGACAGCCGCTCAAACATACAACCGTAGCGCTTGAGCAGAGTGCTCAAATTAGGCTCTGGATTCTGCAGAATTTAAGAATAAGCCCATGCAGAGGGCTTTGCAGGCCGGTGCTTTGTGACAGAGGGTTTGCTGGGGAAATCATCTGGCTAGCAAACTCAGAAGACTTTTCTTGGCTTTGCTTGTCTTTGCTCTTGCAAGCTGACTGCCTGAAGACATTCTGTGAAATAAGAATGAAGACTAAATACCATTGCTCGTTTTGGTATTAATCAGGCGTGTAATAACACAGGGTATGACCAAAGCCCTGAAAAGTGTACAGCACTTGTGTACAGCAGGCTTGCTCAAATTTCCTCTCTTTCAGGGCTTTGGTATGACCAACTATCAAATGGTTAATTTATCTCCTTTTATCAGTACTCACCTTTCAAAGTTGTAATCCTGTTTTATCAATACTAAACCAGAAACTCGGATAAAAACCGTATTGATTTATCTAGAAATACTGCTGCCCCAACAGACTAAGAAGCTCATGGGTTTCTCAGACCACATCTGGCAAAGTCTGTGAAATGCTCTCCAGCCAGCTGTGACACTTGGGAGCCCATGAACGTTGGCCATTCCTCTACCTTGTGATCACTGCTGCCTTTCACTGCTTCCTAACTCAGCAGATTCATTAATAACAAGGAATGGAAAAGGAGTGCTTTACAATGAAAGGTAAAGCAGTAAGAGCCCCTCTACAGCCTCTTTTACCAACAGATCAGTGCCATTGATAGACAAGCCCTTGCTTACCTTTCTTCTAGAGGACTGAGCCACGATTAACTTCCCCATCTAGCTCCTTCCACCCTGTAACCCCACAATGATCAAGAAGACCTGTGTGCTTAGATTTTAGATTATAGGTCAGATTATACTGAACATCTTTAATTGCTTTTGAAGAAGGAGGAAAAAAGCTTTCTGTTATTTAAGCCTCAAAGCCAGTTAGGCTTTGAAGTTTAAGGCAAAACTGTTCAAGAAAGGGAGGGAGTTCAAGCCGGCTCAGTGCCATGAAGGCAGTTGAGAAGTGAATTAGTGCAGTTGACTTTCAGTACAGCAGTTCCTTTGATCACAGCTAATTTTTGAAAGTGCGTTAAGTCAGCATCCATTAATCTTTTTGTTGTGATGTGTTATCAGTAATGGAAAAAAACAGATTATTTTTCTTCTAATTGAAATCTTAGAAGGATGAAAATACAATGAAAAATCCTTAACATGCTTTCGCAGCTTTTTTCCCCAACACTTCTTTGCTTTATTATTTGGATTTTATAGCACTTCTGAGTAGATTTTTTCTTTTTGTGGTTGTTTGGCTCTTCTCTGCTTTTTGTTTTATATTATTGCAGTGTTTCATCAAGGCATTTATCAGCTTCCTCACTTAAGTGGTTCTGGCAGTCACCTGAAACTCATCCTGTGTCCTAGCTACAAAAATTGAAGGTTGAGTCAGCAGGGCTGTGAACTCCAGTCTCAACAATCACATGTAAGAAAGTTCCCTCAAAATGGCAAGGTTTTAAAAATGATATTTTGACTTTTTTTTTTGTCATCCTACATTTGAAAACTCCAAGTTCTTGTTTTCTTATGTAAGACAAATACAAATCCTGAAACATTTTTTTAATAAGATTTTATTCTGCCTTAATATTTCTGTGTTTTCTAGATATGACAATCTTTTAAAAATATTAACCACTACACAGGCCATATAAAAGCTACAATTAGCGGGTCTGAACTCTTCTGTGACACAACCCTTTGGTTCATAGGAGACATGGTTGATGACAAGGGGGATTGTCTGAAGTTTTATTTCCAAGTCCCATAAGCACGTTTATGTTCCAGCATCAGATTTGTGAATGACTCAGAATAGCCTCTGAAATGTATAAAGAGAAAAAAATTTTGTACTTTTTATAAATAAGTTCTAGGCAAAAACTGAAACACGTGTTAAATACAGATGTAAAGCAAGTTCTGGTCTTAGTTTATGTGCAGTTCTCTCTGTACAATCTCAGCATTTTCAAGTATTAATATGATTTCTAGATGGAGAAAACGTTTATAAATTTATAACCTTGCTTCCTCCCCCCACCTTTCTAATAACGCTTGCATAGCATGTTTAATAATTTACATATCACTTAGATACCAGTATTTGATAAAATCAGTATGCCAAATGCACCTTCCAATGATATATGTTCTTTTGTTTGCCTACGACAGTGAAGAAACACAAAGTAAAACTTTGATTATATCTTCCCTTACGTTGGTATTCAAAAATGTTCTTAATCAAAGAAATTTGAGCCGAGGGGAAAGCAGAGCTGCTAACAAACCAGTTTGGGCTTTGTTAGGCAGTGGAGTAGGCATATGAATATATTACATATGATTATCATAAAATTATGGCCTAAAATCGAACAGTCATGCTGCTGCATTTTTGACAGTACATTTATAATAAGCTATAATAAAGTAAATGCTTTGAATGGATATAAGAAGAGGCATTACTTGTGATCACAAGTGTATGTTCAATTCATGCTTTTGAAGCTCAATTTAACAAAGCAAACAAATTTCCTTGTGGTGTTAACACAGTTTTTCTCAGTGGTGAGTTTTGATTTATGAGAGAAAAGAACTTTAAGCATATAAAACTGATTGTTTGGGACCTAAATGGAAGAAAAAAAGATGATTCATAATGACTGCAATTTGAAAGCTGCGTGTTGTTACAAGTAGAAGTGGGTTTAAAAGACTCACTAGCAATTACTTGCTACTTTGGATTCTAGTTTGAATTTCTTTTGGTTTATTCTGGTGGTATCATTCGGTGCTTTTCTGAAAGAGCATAAAACCATGGTTTCTAAGAACATTTCAGAAATCAGATAAGCAATAACTAGAATTAGGTTTAGGGACTGATCCTGATAACACCAGTGCAAGCTAATTGGTCTTAGGAAGCTGCTCAGAGGTACAAGGGTAAGAGTTTGTAGAGCCAGGGACCACATGAATAGCGATCAGGTACTGTCTGACCTATAAGATTTTCCTCAGGCTTATGGGAAGCTCCTGATGGTCCAGCCCTGGGGAGCTCCCCTGTAACCCGAGCCTGGAGATGTGACAGCAAGCAACAGAACCCCTTGTTAGGGTATAGAAAATAAAGATAAAGTGAATTTAATATAGACTGCTACAGTAGCAATAGCTTGAGTACAAAGAAAAGATGAAAAACAGTCGTATGAGAGAGAGTGCACTGTAAAATCTATGTGTGATAAACACAAATGTTTGTCAAGAGAGCCATCATTATAGAGGTGAAGTCCAGCATGTGAAATGCAGAAAATGTCAGAGAAAACTCCTCATCCTTTTCTTTTATTTATTCTGAGGTATAGAAATAGTGTTGCCAGAGGTCGTAAAATAGTGATAGCATTGCTTTGTCTCCAGAAGATTTGTTTGGGTTTCTGCTGATAAATTATTAAAGAGATCTCAGCTGCCCTGTGTCACAGGATTTCTTGATAGCATGAGCGTAAGTACCTGAGGGGTAATTAAGATCGAGTTTAAAGAACCTAATGAGGGTAAATGCTTTCCTTGTTGTGTTACCACAAACCATCTCTCTTTCCCCATTTGCAAACTGAGAATAATAAGCTTTATGAAATTCATAATTTATGAATGAGCTAAGTGGTGTTTTCAAAGTATATTCTTTACTATTGGTAAGAACTTCTTCATGGTGAGGGTGACGGAGCACCAGAACAGGCTGCTCAGGGGGGTTGTGGAGTCTCCTTCTCTGGAGATAATCAAGACCCATCTGGACACCTACCTGTGTAACCTGCTCTAGGGAACCTGCTTTGGCAGTGGGGTTGGACTCAATGATCTCTCGAGGTCCTGTCCAACCTCTAAAATTTTCTGGTTGTGATGACTCTCGTCTCCCAGATCTTTGTGTCTTACCATGCAGTACTCTCACTTAGGGGCTGGCTCCCTTTTGCAAAAGCAGACTGAGTGAATAAAACTCAAATGAAGATTAAGACCTGCTTTTACGAGGTAGCTTGTGTCAAGGAGAAACACAGTCCTCAAAATTTATCAGGCTGTGGATGAAAGGTTGCTTTGCAGAGTCTTTTCTACATTACAATTACAGCTTTTTCTATCAACTTGTGCTGTACATCCATGCTGTTTTCCCCTCCTGTACAGTTGCTTACTGTTTTCCCCTCCTGTACTGTTGCTTACCTTCCTGGTAGGGGGTGGCTTTTACAGAAACCTCCAGTGGATTCCTTGTCATTCTCTGAAAGGTTGTGGGGTTTTTTTTCTTAATTGTTTTTGCATAACCCGCAGAACAGCAATGCGGTTTGCCATGGCATTTTATGACTTTGCTTGTAGCTGTCTGTTTTTCTTTGGTACTTCTACAGCCACCTTCTACTGACCCCAGGGATTATGAGTGGCACAGTTCTTGGGGGCCAAATCCAAGGTGTCTGATGCTGGCCTCTGCAAGTGCTTGTGGTGAGGTGTTGGTCTTCATAGTTCTCACCTTTCCTACAAAGCAGTAGAGCAAGTGAAGCTGTTTGTACTAAATCTGCATCCTTTGTACAGAAGGTTCATGCTGATGCTTGCTTGGAGAGCTCTGTTACTGCTCTCTTACTGCCTGGGTGTCTGCCACTGTTCCTCCATCCCCTCTAGAGTTTCTTCCTCTTTCAGCAGCGCATGCTGGGGGTCACATTTATACAAGCTGCTTTTTAAATATGACTTTATTTAAGAACTTATTGCAGTGGAAGTATGCCAGGTTTGTAAGTCCTCAGCACAGAATTCTTCTGTTTCTCATTTTTTACTGAAGATGTACATAGAGATCTCTTTTTCTTCAATCCATAGACCTATGATGATTAGAGTGCCAGGGCAAGGGACATCAATCTAGGAGGATCAATCATTTATTACTTTGTTTCATTTAACTGTTCAAGATGTGTATGGATCCTCAGATCTCCGCTTCCCATTCTTGGCGATGATTAAAAGAAAATAGGTTTTTTGACCTTGTAAAGGTCCCTCGGGAGTTAGGTAGAGGTCACAAGTCTAGCAGGAAGGTCAGCTTCTTTTTTGGGTGCTGCAGACATCTGAGTTTTAATGCCCAAAAGTGATCAAAGAGGTTGTTGGTTTGCTGTGGCTGATCAGGTTTTCCCATTTAGTGAGACAAGTATAGAGAGAGAATTACCTTGAAGACTGTGTATCACTGAGCAAAGCATTTGCACAAGCACAGATATATTTCCACGTCACAGTCTTAGCAGTTACCAGCTATCTGCTTTGTTGTAGCTAGCAGTGTTCCCCTCTGAGTCCCAAACGAAGGCCTGAAGAGCAGAGGTTCTTCATATAGTTCAGATGGCATTGCAAGGTCGGGTCTACAGGAGAACTTCCAGGATACATTAAGAAATCTATTTCCAGCTGGCAGTGAAAGTCATTCAACTTGTAATAACACTGATAAGAGGAAGGCTTTTGATTTCTGCTGTTTCCATCTGTCATTTGTCAGAAAATCCCCAGGACACAACCCATTCTGTGTATCAGAAAACAGTATCCAAATCTGAAGTTGCTACACTTTACAACGAGAAATTCTTTGAGAAATCATTGTGTGCTGAAAAGAAAGAAAATCATGACCAGTGGGTGCTAGACACTGGAAGTCAAAAACAAGCAAAAACTTCCACGATTTAAGAAAGCCTTGCCCTCGTCATTTTGAAACATGATTTTTCTTTCTTCTGGCTTTCTCCATGATTTCCCAGTGCTTGGTGTTAGTGTTGTGGTTTAATTTGGCGTGAACAAAAATGTTAACATTTTTATATTTCTTAATGTTCCTTTTCAGGAATGAGATCTCAAAATTGGAGCATTTCCATTTCCTATGTACACAAGAGGCGTAGTTACACTTAGAAGGCTTCTTTAATGTTAAGCAAATATATCAACTACATTGTGTTTACCCAAGCTGAAAACCATTTGTTTGGTAATGTATTGCTTTAAAGGGAACACAATCAGTATGTTTAATTTACCAACAAAATTGGTTAGCAGTGCTCTTATTTTTCTTTGGACAAATCTATGGTTTTGATAAAATAATCTCTTGAATCATACTAGGAAATGGATATTAAGCTGCATTACAAAATCAACTGATTTAACTTCTGCCTCTTGACAGTGTTAATATCTGTGGTTCTGTGAACACGAATGAGATGAATAAGCATTTAATAACCATCTCTTAAATTTTTATAGTTCTTTGAGAAGTTTTACTGTGGAAAACATGATAAACTTTATGTGAATGGGGAAAAAAAGTTCTTCAAAAGCATCTGAACCAGCTCTCCGAGAATTAAGAGAAAGCAACTTGGGATCTGCATTAGGCCCTGTAAGTGTTGGGGGCTCAAATGGCGATACAGCTGCTGACCCTCTGGGATCTTCTTAATGAAATAATCAGAATTTCTTATATTTACATCCTCATCTGTAATCATGTGTAAGAGCACTTACCTGGGACGGTCCTTACCCATATGCCCATTCCTCTGGAAAGCTGAGCATAGACTGAAATCCCATGCTTCGAAGGTTTGCTTCAGGTGTTTGCTTCTCACACCTCATTTCCTTTTGGTCAGTTTGGTTTGATGTGAGGGTCCTTGGAGTATGCTTGTCACCTTCTACTCCTCAGTCTTCAAAAACACTTAATTTTGAGCTTGGCTTACACTTGTATCTTCAGAAGCTGTTTATTTTGTTGCTGCTGCTGCTTTTTTTTTTTTCTTTCTGTCTCCATCCTATTCCTTCAGGAAGCCTTGATCCCTCCTTGCTCCCTCAAATTCCCATTTAATTGTTCTTCTGGATCCCTGACTGTTGTCATTGCTTCTCCCTGGTCTTCAGATGAAGCTCTTATAGCTCTATGGACTCAGCATACCAGTGGGCAGGTCAATTCTTTCAGGCATCTAGGGCTTTCCACATTGCCAGAGAAGTTTAGAAATAAAGTTTTGAACACCTCACAGTTGCAGGCAGTCACGGCATTTGAGAGTAATGCAGAACTCGGGATCTGAGATGCGCTATTTTGCTGGAGAGGTTTTATTTCCGAAACTGTAATTTGTGGCTGAATGTAGCCCCGTACCCTCAGGACAAGAAGCTTGCAAATGTCATTTTTTCTGGACGGTTGTAAGAAAAATGTGGTTGAAAAATTACTAGAGAAAGTATGGGCTCCTGCAGTCAGGGGATTAGGAAGCAACCAAAAGACTTCTCCCTCCTGAACACCCAGCTGTGAGAGTGGATCCTAATGGAGAAAAGTGAGTTCCAATATCAGAGAAAGAGGAAGAAATACGTTCCAGGCTTTATGTGGCAGCTTGAAACTTTTGTCCCCTCCAGGCATTGGAAATTGTGTTTAAAAGAAGAAAACAAACAGTTTGTGTACATGAGCATATCAAAAGGGAATGCCTGCATTGCATATGCCAGCTGTAAAAAGAAAAGGCCAGTTCTTAGAAAATAGAAAGCCATTACACTGAGAATCTGTCTTGCCTGTGTGTTATGGTTCCATTTTTAAATGCTGTATTTAGAAATAAAGATCTTTTTAGTGTTGTAAGATTTCAATGGCTACTTTTGCTCACTTGTACTCTCATGGAAGTTAACGTTTTCTGCATCTACTATTATGGTTGTTTCTTCTGGGGTCTTAAAAACAGGCTGATGATGAGGGATATTGAATAAGCAATAGATACAGGTGAACTGAAGAATGATTTTTCTCTCAATGTTTAGTAATAGAGCGGAAAGTACAACAAAAAAGCATTTAAGGAGAGAAAGGATTTGAAATAGAATGTGCAAAGATTTTGCTTACAAACATCACTTTCTCTAAAGGAAATTATTTACTGAATAAATAATTTCTGTTGCTTTAAAGAGTAGATGCATATGGCTTCTTACAGTCAAGTCTCCATTTATCTAAAAGCTTACCTCCTTTTGTCTTTCTAAAGATCTTGAATATGGGAAATGTAGATGCATTTGTCCACTGTAGACACGTTTTCTGAAATGTTAAATTCATTACCTTAAAACCCAAATTCGCGTTGCCAGTACCTCTTGTGTGAAGTAGTGGCTTGCCCATGAATTTCATTCTCCTTCAGGATTAAAGGTGATGAGACTTAGTTTGAGTGAAGTCTTCACAGTAAATATGTATGATATGCTTCAAGTAAATGAAAGAATGATGCAACAGGTGGAACGATGGACCGGTCTGGTGATCAAGTGCACTGTGGAGAGGTGCAGAAAAGCCTTGGCCACCGGTGGTCAGCAGAGATAATGCAAGCATGTTCCCCAGACTAACTAGAGCTAACTGCTTTCAGTGTAATTGGTTTCTCCTCTTTTTCATCTGGATATATTTGGGTTTTTTCACATTTTGCTCTAAATTAACATGAAATGTGAATGCATATAAACACATTGCTGTGATTTGTCTCAAAACGGCTCCATTATTCTGCCAGGTGAGATGATTTGAGATGAGCTAGATATTTCACTTTTTTAATATATTTTGAATTTCTTTCAGAACATAGGGAATGGAAGGAGACTGGAAAATGGGGCATTTCGTAAATGTTAACTGTCATCATTCTTAGAAAAAGGAGTAAGCTTACCCCATCAGTGTTTTTCCTAGTGAATAGCCCAGATGATGATGGCAGCAGGAAGCCTTTCTCAGCAGGGAGAGGAAGATAGCTGTCATCTTCATGTAATCTGATGTCCCTAGGCAGTGGCCTTGTATTACATCCAGTCCAATGAGCTATTGCTGACATGGGAGTGCGTCTCTTGCCCACTTTTTTCCAATCGCACCTTGCAATCTAACAGTAATATGGTGAATCATTTTCCAAGAGGAAGGTCATGTATATTTTTGGGAAGTGATTTCAGTTGGGGAAGTAGGTTGGTTCCTGGTAACTAGATCTCATGCAGTCAGGAACAGGGTATGTTCCGGCTGAAAAACAGTTTCCTTCCTTTTGGAAGGAAAGCAGTGTTGCATGTTGTTGTTTGTCCTTGCCCAGGACACACTTTGTGACCCAGACTGGAGAGACTGTTCTTATGCACACCACCTCTGACAGCCCTGTGTCTGAGACATGGTCCTCTGGGCTTCTAATTCTGACTGGCTTCCTGAAAATAGCCTAGGGAGTAAATATTTAATTAGGGAAGGAGTCCTTAGTCTGGTGGGAGTTTCCAAAATTGCTGAATGCTGGTTCAAAGTGCTTTATCAACAGTATGGCAGAAGCATTGGTGCTGTACCGAAAGCGTTGCGGCTGCTGAGGATGTGCGTTTTGGCTGAGAACTGCCATCGATCCTAAGGCACTTCTCCCCTTTCTGAGGAGCACTGGCTAGACTTAGTGCCTCTCAGCAAGAGAAATGATGGTGTGTTATTCAGCTACTCCCATAGACTGTAATACTTAAGGGGGAGAAGGAGGGATGGACTCCATGCTGCAAAGGAATAATCCAGAAGACGCTGCTCTGAACAGCTCAGAATGGATTCCCAAAGGGAAATGTAATTCAAGACAGTTAAATTTGACAATTTCCCTGTCTGGCTTTGAAGTGAAATACCAGAAAGTAGCATGGAAGTGATAAGTAGACGAAAGGTGTGAATTATGGATACAGGGATCGCTGTGGGCTTGTTCAGTCCTGTGCATAAATAGTGAACATTCAGAAGTCTACTAAGATGCAATAGTAGAAGAGTATTTTAATGCTGAAAACTCTGTTTTGCTTAGTCTTAATCAGATGCCCATCAGTTCCTAAAATATTTCTTAATGTTACAATAAGTACATTTATAAGACTTAAACAAAGTACAGGAAAGAGTAGGTGCTGTATTTCCTCCTTTGTCAAATAATTACTGCAACTTGCAGTTGTTAAAGACTCTGACCATCAGTTTTGCAACAGGAAGATTCATTTAAGTCAGTGCTTTGGCTGGGTATTCATGTTTTTTGAAAGATCTGTCTTCCAGATTGCTAATGAATGGCCAAGCAAATATCTAGGTAGTTAATAATACCACTTAATTGCCAGAGTCAGATAAAGCTGCCATCTCATTTATTGCTATTCTGAGCATCTGAACACTAGAAGAATGATAAACCAGGGGGAAGCCTTACGAGATGGTTGCTTAGTTGAAGTCTTTGCCTGCAGTATTACACGTTTCTCTCTCTAGCAGGTGAACCTTCTAACGCTTCCCTGCTTTGGCAGACTATCAGACACGCAGTCATACCCCCTGCTGCCCCCGCTTCCATTAAGCAGCTCTTTTCAAAGTAATACACCTGTCCGAGGCACCGCGCCGCCATGAGTTCCGTCCTGCGTTTATGTATCCATAGCGTGCTGGAAAAGGCTGTTGTGTTTTCCTGCATGCACCTAATGGACCAGAAACATGTCTGCAGATGTGTGTCAGTCAAACATCTGGGCTGTATATAGCTTTTCAGTGCAGATGGAAAGGAGTGACGTGCTGTGCAGAGTATGCTGCAAAGGAAAAGGTTGCTGATCTGGGCAATCTGTTGATTTCATCCAAGTGATCATCAGCAGATGCAGACTTTGCTTAAGGATTAGATGATTTTAGGAGAAAAGCTCTTTGCAGGTGATGGAATGGGTGAAGGAATGAAGTGTGACATGGAAACCTGACTGGCAGTCCTGCAGTGGGACAGGCGTCAGTTTTAAGCGGGTTTAACAAAATTGTCTTACAGTGCCATGTTCACTGCACAAGTAAAATCCCTGGGCTCACTGTCTGAAAGGACACAGGTATTTAGGGTAAATATCAAGAAACATGTTAGGATTCTGCTTATCAAATTAAGGACAAATCCTGTACTGTGCAGTATAGGAAGACTCAGTGCATGCTCAGGACCTTTTCATGAATTAATTGCCTTTATCTGGGAATTAATGGAAAAAAAGGTTCATGGGCTTTTCCACTGTATGTGCTATTAAGCTGTCTGGAGACAGATATGGCCTTTTTTAAATCTGCGTCTCTCTGACAGTAGTAAATTCCCGTGCCACCACTCGGGAGCAAGTATTCAACAGAGGTGAAAAATTATGCTAATGAATTGCAATAACTGGTCCCTTTTTGTGAGAGCGCTTGTGCGTAAGATCCTGAATCCAAAGTGCTCTGTTACCTTGTGCAGCTTTTCGTCGATAAACTCCAGCAAACCAAAGGCAGGCGGCAGTTCAACACAGCCCTGTACCTCTGAAGAGGCCCTTTGGAGCAAAGTGAAGTATATGGGTAAAATTGTTAAAGCGTTAGATAAGGTTCTGGGGTTACCATGGTTACTTGAAAATTTTTGCATTGTATTGTAGATTAGGATGCATAGGATGAAGTAGCCAAAACAACTAGGAAGTCCAATGCATATAAACTACGTTTCCAAACTGTGCAGCATTGCCAAATAGGAAGACAAATAGCTCGGGATATTGCCTGCTGTCAAATGTATGAATCAATGAAGAGAGGTCTGAAGGAGACTTAAACCATGTGATTGGAAATCCTGCATTATTTTGGAGTTGGAATCTTAATTTTTAAAGACAAACGAAGAGGAAAAAAAGAGAGCAAAGAAAAATCCTCAGCAGCGTAAAGAGTGGTATGATTTTCCATAAGCTCCTTCTGGTATTGAAATCTGACATTTGGCTTCAAGACCTTCAACAAAGAAGGTTGATGAAACATGGATAATACATTTCGTGCACTTAGGCTGGCAGTAGCACTTACACTGGAAGCAGTTTATTCCCATGGAAACCTATTTGCATTTGGGCCAGAAGTGACTTTTTTCCCCCCTCTGTTAGAGCTGCTGACGTTTTAGCATAATATAATTGCTGTATATTGACAGCAGATTTGAAAAGTATTTTTAAAATGTTGAGTAGCTGAGCATATGTATAATGGAGATGTAGTCTGTGCAGTTTTTCTGTGTAGGATGGAGGCATGTTGCTGAAAAATGCAGGGCAGCTTTTGGTCCTCTATTATTTATCCCTGAAAGAAAGGAGGGAAAAAAAAAAAGGCGTGAATTAAACTATGTTTATCCCAAACAATTATTTTTTTTTTTTAAACAGGTGACAAAAGAACTGAAACAGTATGACAACAAAATTATAGAGTGCAAGTTTGAGAACAACAGCTGGGTCTTCATGAGACAGAGAATAGACAAAAGCTTTCCAAATGCCTACAGCACTGCCATGGGTGAGTAGAATAATTTGTCCTGAAAGTTTTTCAGGCTCTAATTTTAGGTTTTTTTTAAACTCTTTACTAGTTTTAGGAGGAAAGGCACTCTGTGTTCTCATTTCTGGTTTGAGTCTTGGCTTATTATAGTAATACCTCATCTTGCAAGCGCTTATGTTTAGCTTTTATATAGTGTGAATCCTTTGGCTTCAGGGTTATTTGATGAAGTCAGTCAAACAAGAACCGTCGTGCAGGATTTAGGAGAGACTGCAGAAGCAAGTGCCCAAGTCTTTGTAGAACTGCAAACGCTTGCTCAAAGAGACTTTAAGTGCCTTTTAAGTGAGACCCAAGGAGAAGGTTTTGTTTACAAGAGCATTGCAGCAGCGGTTAACCAACCAACTAACATCAGTTCCTAGCGGTGTGTTGGCTTGTTGGGATGTGTAGTGCTGCCACACCAGCAAGTTGCAGTTGTTGAGCAAAAAATCCGTTATAATTTCACCTCTGTTCAAAGTGCCAAAACCATTATTTGGCCGATGGGCTGGAAAATTAATAGGAGAAAATGTCGTCTTAAGTTTCTACAGTAGTCATGCAAACAATGAAGAAGGAAACTAATGAAAGTTTATCCCTGCAGAATTGTGAGACTCTTAATACTCTTCTACCAAATGTTTTTATTTTGCCAACTATTGTAAATTAAATTATATTGTTTACTTTCAGATGAAGTAATGAGAGTGAACAGAAGTGTGCAAGGCTGAATAACAATAGTTATGTGGTTACTGACTTTTTGTCAAGTGCCAAAGTGAAGTTTAATCCTATTTAAGAGCATGCTATTCACTAGGGCATGCATAGATGATGTAGGAATATCTCTGAAACTTTGTACTTGTATTTCTGCCTGAGCAGTGAGTAGATTTTCTTGAATAAACAAGATCTGGTTGTCTTGCCAGGAGGTAACACATCTGTTGGGATGAACGGTCCTGTTGGGAAAGAGGAATAGGCCACAAAAGTCATACAACAGCATCGCTGTCACCATGACCTTAATTTCTCTTCCTTGTTTTACCTTATTGTTTCAATACTTGGTTTTCCTTGGAGCTTTCTATTCTTGGAGGACTAGCATGTTTTTCTTTCCTTTGTTCTTAAGAGCATAAGCAGCTGCACTTTTTCTCTTCTCATTTTCTCCATTTGCAGAGCAGTTATTCCCAACTTTCTTTTTCTACCAGAACATAATGAATTTCCTAAAAATACTAAAAAGAAAATAAATATTAAATGCTACAGGAAGAACTGTTTTGTAAGAAGTATTTCAAATTTTCCAGGGCAATTTTCAGAACACAAAGTTTTCTCTTGGCTTTATATTTTCACTTTTGATCAATTTTTCAAAATCTCAAGACTTGTAATTCTCATTGGAGACTTTAGTGGTCTCCAGCTGACTGAATATGAGCCAGCAGCCTAGGTGGCCAAGAAGGCCAGTAGCACCTTGGCTTGTATCAGAAGTGGTATGACCAGCAGGTCTAGGGAGGTGATTGTTCCCCTGTACTCGGCACTGGTGAGGCTGCATCTCGAGTATTGTGTCCAGTTCTGGGCCTCACACTACAAGAAGGACATTGAGGTCCTGGAGTGGGTCCAGAGAAGGGCAACCAGGCTGGTGAAGGGTCTGGAGAACAAACCTTATGAGGAGCGGCTGAGGGAGCTGGGGATGTTTAGTCTGGAAAAGAGGAGGCTGAGGGAAGACCTTATCACTACCTACAATTACCTGACAGGAGGTTGTAGAGAGATGTGTGATGGTCTCTTCAGCCAAGTGACAGGTGATAGAACAAGGGGAAATGGCTCAAGCTGCACCAGGGCAGGTTCAGATTAGATGTTAGGAAAAAGTTCTTCACTGCAAGAGTTGTTGGGCTGTGGAACAGGCTGCCCAGGGAGATGGTTGAGTCACCATCCCTGGATGTATTTAAAAATTGGGTAGATGAGGTGCTCAGGGATATGGTTTAGGAGAGGACAGGTAAGGTTAGACTTGATGACATTAACGGTCTTTTCCAACCTTGTGATTCTGTGAGTCACAGATCACAGTATGGTCTGGGTTGAAAGGGACCCCAAACATCATCAAGTTCTGACCTCCAGGCATGTGTCTAGACAAGGTTGCCCGGGGCCCCATCTAACCTGGCCTTGAACACCTCCAGGGATGAGGCATCCACCACCTCTCTGGACAGCCTGTTCCAGAACCTCACCACTCTTTCTGTGAAGAACTTTCCCCAGTATCCAATCTCAACCTACCCACCTTTAGCTTCAATCCAACCCCCTTGTCCTATCACTATCTAACCTTGTTAATTATCTGATTTCCCTCCTGTCTGTATGCCCCCTATGCAGATCCCACTGCAGCCTTCTCCTCTCCAGGCTGAACAAGCCCAGCTCCCTCAGCCTGTCCTCACAGGGGAGGTGCTCCAGCCCCCGATCATCTCCGTGGCCTCCTCTGAACCCTCTCCAACAGCTCCATTTCTTTCTTGAATTGTGGGCCCCAGATCTGGATGCAGCACTGCAGATGGGGCCTCACGAGAGCAGAGAGGGAAAATCACCTCCCTGTCCCTGCTGGTCACCCCTCTTTTGGTGGAGCCCAGGATACCATTGGCCTTCCAAGCTGCAAGAGCAGAATTCTGATTCCTTCTCCACATCATTTCTTCTCTGCTTGCTTTCTCGTCAGGAAAAATACTTTTTATTTTTCCCAGTGGTTGATATAGGAACAAAATAAGTACCTGCCTCCATCTTGGTTTTGAACTTTGATACTTTTCAGCTGGAAAAGAGGGACGGGCTTTTGGAGTGATTGAGCTAGGGCAGCCCTTAAAATTTGGCAGAGAGTTATTCCAGCTGCCTTGTAGCACAAATTCTATTCCTAAACTGCTGGTTATTAGAATGCTTTCCAACCACTGAAGTCACATACAGTATAACTTTGAAAGTATCTTTTCACCCAAAATAAATGAGATAATAAAAAAATAACACTTGGAAGGTGTTTTATTAATTGTAAAGCAGGAAAGAAAGACGTTTTCAAGAGTCAGGAAATTAGATGTTGATTGTAACACTATATTGCAAGTACATTTTAAGGATGTTGTGTAGTACTCTAGGGGGTCAATAGATTGTTTTGCATGGAAATTGCATCCACACTGTGGTCAGTCTTTACATGCTATAAATTATCCTGTAACCATTTTGTTATTTCTTCCAAGATATTTCCTATTTCCAAGTAGGTTTCCTACTTAATTTCTTGCTCTTTATTTTCTTCAATCCCCCCAAGTCTCTAGGGAGGGTTATTTAGAGGAGTACAAAGTTACATAGGAAAACTATTAAATTTTTTTATTTTTTTTTTAAGAAAACTTGGGTCTTTACATATTCCTTAAAATCCTGTGAACCCTCATCTATGAACTGTAGGCCAGGGTTTCATGTTAGGTACTCTGAGTGTGCTTGTGTACGCATGCCTTGGCTGCTCTGCTGCACCGTGGCCTTTCCTCCAGCATGTGGTCTGCTCTGCTGTGTGTGTAGTCACTTGGTGTCTTTCTGACACATTGAAGGTATTTGCGTTTAAAAAAAAAAAAAATCCTGTGTAGAGTGGGTTTATGGTACAGTACTTCATGGCAGGAAAAAAAGCATGACCTTAATTTTGAGTATTAAACTAGTCTTGTTTCCAGCTATTTGGATTTGATGAGTGTTTAAAAGGCAGGTCTCATGAGGCCTTCGTTGCTGCTGCTTGCCTCGATAAGATGTCGCTGTTTGGCGTGTCTACCCCACGAAGCGTGCACACACGTGCCTTTTGTCTGTTTCAAAACAGGCGATTCCCTTGAGGTGGGGCCCACTGCGCCTCTCCGCTCTCGGGCAGTGGAGCAGAGACACTCGACTCCTGACACAGTGGTCTTGTGAAAGTCTGCGTCTCGGGAGGAGTGCTTGAGCCAAATTATGTTATTTATTTTGCAAAGAGGGGTGAAGTTGTGGACATGCTGACAGCGAA
The DNA here is from genome assembly GCA_013399135.1 of Heliornis fulica. Taxonomy (NCBI): domain Eukaryota; kingdom Metazoa; phylum Chordata; class Aves; order Gruiformes; family Heliornithidae; genus Heliornis; species Heliornis fulica. The sequence goes on along the minus strand of VXBZ01012775.1, from coordinate 643,653 downwards.
AAATCGGGTTAGTAACTTGAGAATCCATTCTTTGTTCCCAGCTGTATGCAACAGCATCCAGAATCCAGTCACAAAGGAGATGCTCTTTGAGTTCATTGACAGATGTACAGCAGCTTCCCAAGGACAGACGCGGAAACACCACCTCGATCCCGACACGGAACTCATGCCGCCCCCGCCGCCCAAAAGGCCACGTACCATAACATAAGGCCTTGGTCTCAGCGTGTTTACAGTTCTGCGGAACGTGAAATGCAAGTGTGAAGGCTGCGGAAACAAAGAAGAGCAATTGGAGTTGCTGTAAATACTTGGGTGTGGCTTTTTGAGTTCAGTTTGGGGTTTTTTGGTTTTGTTTTTTTTTAAATTCCACATAGGAATGGACATTGTTCTGTAACTGATCGATTCAACCTTACCGTACGGCATTGGAAGATGAAATTTCCAAAGGTTTAGACAAGAACAGTATGATAAAGTCAGAGGAAAGCTGCCTTGTTCATATATGGATCTCTTTTCACCTTTAATTTATAACGTCAGTAATCTAGAACTGAGAAAATATTGGGATGCTGTACTTTTTAGAGGCTGTGTTTAAAAAAAAAAAAATAGCAGCAGTGTTTTTTTATTATTGTTGTTCAACCGGTTGCAACTTGTCACCCATAGTATAGTTGATTGTGGTTCCCCTGCGTTTCTGAGACTTGTGTTTAACAGCAAACAGCAATGGTGTCTGTGCTCTGTGTTGGTTAAAAACTAAGCCGCTTTAGATTTCACTAATTTCAAATTCAGCTGGGTTTTTGTTGTTGAAATACTAAAAACATGACTCCTTCATGTAAGTTTTATCCCTTTGAAAGGAAACACGTCGGGCGTTTGTTTTTCCCCCATTTAAACCTAACACACGAAACTTGTAGTGGGCTGATTTTGGCTTTGCCTTTTTAAGTTTACCTGTAGATAAGGAATACACCAAATCCTTTGTATTAAGGTCTCGTTAAGAGACTGTTTCCAGTACAGGGCTTAGTTCTTCACAGTGATCACTCCATTGTGAATACAACTGAAAAGTACACATCACTGTGATACTCAAGAGTAATAAGCAGCACTAATCACAGTGTCTTAGATCCGGGCATAAAATGGCAAAAGAAATGCCAGGCAACTCTTGCGTGAGCCTCAGGTACCAGAGAAGGTACCTGAGGCTGGAAGGAGACGTGTCAGGAGCCATGCCCTGGTTCAGGTAAATGCAGAACAAAGAGAAACCCTTCAGGGGGTGGATGAGCGTCCCAGGGAACTCATTCTCAAAGGTCATCTGTCCTTGTGGTACCGTGCTCATCCGCTGACTTTCTTTCATACCAAATGAAGAAGCATGTGAAAGCCCCGATACCTCTCGTTGCAGCGCGCTGGCAGATGTTCCGAGCTTTAGTTTTGAGAAGCTACCTTCTGGTTGTCTAAGGGAGGGGGAGTTCTGAGCTGGGGTTAATCGGCAACTAAATGCAGATTTCAAAGTTTACATCTGTGAAGCAGGGATCGAATTGGCTCTTCGAGAGTTTACTTAGTGTGTGAGTCATCCACTCATTCAGCAATCTGATTAGTGAAGCTCATTAATTTGTTATAACTAAAATGCATTTCTGTTTAAATGAATTTTGATGTTTGTAAGCAAAATTAACTCTTGCTTTTTCTTTTTCCTTCTGTATGGAAAATTTACAACTATGCTTTGCGGTGGCTTCTCTAGTTGTTTCAACCTGTTGTATAAATGTATACAGCATCGTTTAGATGGCGTTTCTAGCGTCTGTTCCTGGGATATTCCGTACGTCTTTTAGAGAACTGAAGGAGTTATATAAGTTACTTTTTATACTGTTGTAAAACTTGAGGGGAAAAAATTGTGTTCATCAGAGTTTGGGTTTTTGTTTTTTCAACTGTACATAGTTTCTGCATATTATCTATAGAAAAGATATAATATCACCTATGCAAGGTTGCAAAATTATCTCCCAAAAAGAGCCTTATAAATTTGACGTGAAAAACCTATGCAACCTTCTGTGCATCTTGCACTGAAACACACAATTATTTCTCCACTCAATATAAATAATTTTCCCCAGATTATACTTGTCATTGAGATTGTTGTAACATACACTTTGTCACTGATCTTCACGGTTCTGTGGCAGATGCAATGTGTATGATGATTGCAGCCTTCTCCATGGGGTTAGAGCATTTCATTCTTGTAAGAACATGTCCAGGTTCTTTACATCTCTCTCCTTCCCAGCCCTTGCACCTTGTATTTCAACAAGACCTTGCTTCTGGTGTTCCTTTTGCTTCAGAGCTGCAGCGCCGCAGGCTGTCTCCCACATGCATTCCACCAAGTCCATAATGTGCTCTGGTCCTCATATTTTGACAGTGTCCTTTTATTATTTTTTTTTTCTGCTTTTGGCTTGAAATTTGTGTTTTGAAAGAGTAGTGACTCTGAGAAGGTTTAGAGCTCCACGTTCACATTTGATTGTCGAACTCTTCTTGCACTATGACCTGTAGCTTTTTAGAGAGGTTAATTGCCTTTGCTTTTCTGGAAAAGCATGCTACTGAGGAAGGGTTGAATGAAGAACCTGATGAAAAGAAAAAGGAAATTTCACTTGGACCAGATGGGTTTCATACTGTGAGAAATGCAAACCTCCTCTCTCTGCTACTAGATATTCAAGAGATTGAAGCTAAGAAACAAAGAAGAATTTGTGCCAGGAAAACAATGATGATAAAATCCCCTAACTTGTCTGTTCTTTGGTGTACAGCATGAATCCATCCACTGTTTTGTCATTTGTTAAATATATAATTAAAATTTGGTTTCAGTGGAGTTTCCAAAAAAATGTAAGTACATTCCTCTACCAGCTGTGTATTAAGTATTTTAATAAAAGTCAATGGTTTAAAATAGCTTTCCTAAGGATGTGTTTCCTTTTGATGCCTGTGCTTTTCTGGTACCGATGCAGGCACAAGGAAGCTGTGGTGCTGTTGCTGTTCATTCCTCCAAGAGAATTATCCACTTTTCAGAGGTGAGTGGCTTTTCTCTCAAGGTGGGACCCCCTCTGTTATGCCATTTTTATGTGCAGTTTGCTCTTGCTGCACCTAGAACCAGACAGAAAGCTAATATTAGAGGGTGCAAGGTAACGACATGTGACATGTTAACATCCTTCCAGTGTTAAATCCACCAGCATGAAAAGTTGCGCAAGAGGTCTGCGTGGGTCTTCCCTTCAAGTTTATCATCCAACATGACCCCTGAAGCTGGTAGCCCGCTGTCCTGGTTCTGGCCAGGCCAGAGCTGACTTCCCCAAGTAGCCAGCACAGGTGAGCTGAGTTGGCTGGCACTGTTTTCCACACCACCTGACATAGTTGAGCCTCTGTAAAAAAAAGGGTTGGATGGGCAGATAGAGCCACAGAATGCCTCATGCTGTATGCTTCTTACATGCTCTTTTTGGAGAAGGGGAATGCCTGCTTCTAATAGCTGAAATCGTCGTCTGCACAGGTGGGCAGTAGGACAACTCTCTTTGTTGCTGGACCCCTCAGGAGCAGGATGGTCAGGTGGCTCAGTAAAGCATAAAAGCTGTAAACTGGGGGGGGGCATGCATTTGAGTCCCATGTTGGGTGCTGAGTACTTGACTTACAAGAAGAGAGGGATGGTCAGGTCTGCCTTGGCCAGAGCTGGGACACTCTCTACTTGGACCAACTCCTGAACTTGCATTTTAACATGGCAGTTTCCTTCTCAGAATGCTGCTGACTCAAGTGCGTCTTGTGGGACCTAAAACACCCATCTTGATTTTTTTAAATGCTTTGGGCTAGAGGGGATCTCAAAGCCCATCTAGTTTCAAGATCCTGCCATGGGCAGGGACACCCTCCACTAGACCAGGTTGCCCAAAGCCCCATCCAACCTGGCCTTGAACACTGCCAGGGAGGGGGCAGCCACAGCTTCTCTGGGCAGCCTGTGCCAGGGCCTCACCTCCCTCACAGGGAAGAATTTCTTCCTAATATCTGATCTAAATCCACCCTCTTCCAGTTTAAACCCATTACCCCTTGTCCTGTCATTACGCTCCCTGATAAACAGCTCTGGCCCTTGATCAGACCTGGGGTGTACAATAACTCCTCTAACCTCCACTCAGTACTGCCCTCCACGCATTAAGGTTGGGTTGATGTGCCTGGCCAGCACATTGGCACTCTGTATTCCACACTGGCTTGCTTGTTCCCTCTCCTCATCATAGCAGCTCCTCAGTTTTGTGCCTAAGAGGTGTGACCTTATGTTTGCATAACATGTAATGCATAATTGTATCTCAGGACCTGGGTATTCACACAGGCGTTGGCACAGCAAGCTGATTTCCTGGGATTCATCTGCAGTCACCAGAGAGAGGATGAGTGTGGACATCCACTTTGTGCCTCCTGCATCTCTCCTGCCGGTGTCTTTCTGTCTTTTCGGTGTTTTCTCTCCATTCTTTTTCAATCAATGTGATGTGTCTCATTTTTGTTACTCCCCTGTGTTATTAGGACTTTGTGAGCACAGTGTTAAATATTTTTATTGAGGGCAAATTTCGTCAGAATTCTTACAGCGGTCGATAAAATTTACTGTCCCAATAAGAGGTATCCAATTAGTTGGTTAAGAACTATTTACTTTCTGTAGATTATATTCCTTTCCTTTGCACCTCTAACCAAATGCTAAATCTGGACAGTTCTGTTAGCTGGCATGAGGGTAATGGAATCACTTCCTCGTGTCCTGCTGCGCAATGGCACAAGGTTTGCTCTCACCTTGCCTGGGACTGCTTCTTATTCCAACGTTCCCAACCTCACAGGGGTTGGATTTCACAGGCATCCCTTTGTTTCCAGTATCAGATTTCTCCAACCTCTGATTAGGGCACAGCCCCTCAAGCTTGCATCCCCTCAAGGTTACACCTACCTACCTGCTTTTTGAGTTGTTCCACCATCTGATGTAGATGGGCCCCTAGTTGAGCCTCTCACTCGTGTTCCTTGAGGACAGCGCTCCACTCCAGGCCTCCACACCCATCCCCATATGACACCAGCCTTGCGGATGGATAGGTCAGCACTGTCCCAGTAAGTCACATTGCACAGGCAAAGTGGCATCCACCAGCTGTGATGGTATTTATCGTACGAGCAAGGAGCCTTTTCCTCTTCCCTCCATCATTACCCCATCTCCCTGTGCCATGTACAGACAGAGGTAAGTCTTACTCTTTGCGCTGACATCTGGGTCAGTTAATGTTTGCGCTGGAAATACAGGTGAGCACTCTTTCTGCTTCCCTGGTGAGAGTCTGCAGAGCTTCCCTGGATGTAAAAATAATGCACATTTTTAAAATCGAATTACAGTCAAATCAACTCCCAGGATAGGAATTTATCTAATCAGAAATACTCCTTGTGTCCCCTCTCCTTCTCCGCCTCCTCCCTCAGTATGTCTGTAACTAGCAGAAAGAACAGAAATTGGGTTCAGGAGCATTGGTCTATGGTACTTTGAGAAAATTAAATTTTGATTAACTCTTCTACTCAGAACTTCCTCTAACGTGAGGAGGCGATAAGGTTATCATATTAAATAGATCTGTATAAATGCCGAGTGTGCAACATTGGAGGAATGGGATTTTGTTGTTATCAAAACATACCTCAGAGAGTTTCTGAACTAATTTGATCATCAAGGGATGGGAATCTTTCGTCCAGAGGGTAAAAAAACTCCATTCAGAGAGGTAGGAGGGTTCAATAGGAAAGACTTGAGGAGTGCAGACTTCCACAGATGGGCTGAGCTGTGAGTGTGGGAGGGGGTACTGAGTGTTTCTGTGACCCACAGACCAGCTGTGCCCTGGAACGAGAGCGGCTGGAGACCAGGTGTGAGCACAGAGGATGCTGTACAGATGCTACAAGTTGGGTCTGGTGGAAGGAAGGACATGAAAGGCAGCCATCACTGGTATCGTCCCATGTGCCACAGAGGAAGGGAAGAGGTGAGATGATAGTGAGGCGGCTCTCGGAATGGGGAACTCTGGTGGTAAGATCAGAGGAGGAGAGCAGGCAGGAGTGACACCGAGGAAAGAGGTGGCTTTTTATGTAGAAAAAAGGTGATGGTGACCAGAGGAGGTGGAACAAATGAAGGCTGGCATGGGGGGGGAGGACTGACCCTTTAGCCAGAAGAGTCAGATGTGTTGCCTCTCAAGAGGGCTAGTAGCAATGAAGTAGAACCAAGAGCTGAAGTGTGTGGGATGAGGTCCTAAAGGAGCAGAGTGACAGGGAAGCCGTTTCTCTCTGCCTTGCTGTAAGGCTATTCCTGAGCTCTGAAAGATCTGCGGTACAATCACACACTTGGCAGCGTGTAAGCTCTCAAATCACAGGGAGTAGCAGGTCCATGAGCTGTGTCTCTGCACAGGGGTGTGGGGACACCCCGAGGCCCTCTGATGTAAATGAGTGCTCTACAAGCCCACGTTCAGGGCTGGAGTGCAAAGAGAGCTCCCAGTTACCGATTTTACTGTTGCAGCAGCCAGGTATTCCCTTGGCCTTCCCACCACCTACCCTGCGAGCTCCAGACAGTGTGCCATGTGGGGCCAGGGCGTTCCAGCTCCGCTTCCCTCTTGCCTCATACCCTGCCCACTCACATTTGCCCAGGGTATATGTTAAGCTGAAGGGCTGAGCAGAACCCCAGGACCAGAGAGGTAAAAGAAATTCAAAGCAGCTGTTCTGATGACCTCTGGAGTTAGAAGCACCAGAAATAAGCCACTACGCAGTATTTCTGTTCAAGTGGACAGACCGTGTGAGCAGCAAGTGTGCTGAGGCACTTATGGGGACGAGGGGGCAGCTTCAGAGTGGGACAGCAAGCGTGCAAATCCAGAAACGTGTCTCTGGGGTAAACAAAACCTGACATGGAACGAGGTATGAAGGGAAACACAGCATTGCTTGAACTCCCCTGTCACTACCCTTGGCAGTTGGTGCTATTTCATCGTGTCTTTCAGTGTTTATAATCTTCTCTTTCGGTTCAGTTTGCAGACAGTCTTGCTCAAGATCTCGTTCCTGAAGAGCTCTGGTTTGCCAATGTGGAGATTTGAGACCTACCAAATAACTGCTCAGAGAGCACTAAGGAGCATCGAAGTCCCTTTCCTCCAGCAGGTAGTGAAACACTAGCATCAGTGAAAGGTTCTCTGGTCTTTACAGCAGTGGGCTCCAGGGACAATTTACTTTCTACTGCCGTGACAGTCTCTTCTTTGAAAAGAAAAAATTTACTATGTTGCTGTTAGGCTGAGAAACCAATCACGTGAAATCAATAATAATTCTGCTGTCAGGTAACACTTACCTGTGGGAGCGAGTGACCCCACTGGTATTCTGCAAAAGTAACCCATGGCAGGCGAACGCTGAAGTTTGAGGTGGTCACGTTTGGCTTTGCGCTTTTCACCATTTGCTGCTTACATCAAAGCAAAGGGTGAGTTTCATCCCTGAAACAAAGAGCAGCATGTGCCAGACACCCCAACCAGTCGCTTTCCCCTACAAACGTCAAGTAGAAAAATCACAACCTCCTCCAGTTCCGGTATCGCTATTGCTAAGTCATTTTTCAGCGCTGCATGTGGTTGAATGAGGGTGGTGATTTCCAGTTGCTGAGGATGGTGTGCCCATTAGAACTGGTGCTGGAGGTGAGCTCTGCGTGGGGTGAAGTGACTTGGAGCAGCCTCCCAGGCACAGCGAGAGGAGCATGGCTGTGTTAGGGTAAAGGCTGGTGCTGCACCCTCCTTTCTGCCGATACCTGCTGGAGAGGAGCTCTGCGGAGAAGGACCTGGAGGTCCTGGTGGATGACAGGTTGGCCATGAGCCAGCAGTGTGCCCTGGTGGCCAAGAAGGCCAATGGGATCCTGAGGTGCATTAAGAGGAGCATAACCAGCCGGTTGAAGGAGGTGATCCTCCCCCTCTACTCTGCCCTGGTCAGGCCTCACCTGGAGACTCCGGTACAAACCCAACAGGCATCTCCTGGAGAGAGTCAGCGGAGGCCACAAAGATGAATAAGGGCCTGGAGCATCTCCCCTGTGAGGAAAGGGTGAGTGAGCTGGGGCTGTTCAGCCTTGGGAAGAGAAGACTGAGAGGGGATCTCATCAATGTTTATCAATATCTGAAGTGTGGGAGACAAAGGGAGATGGCCAACCTCTTTCAGTAGTCTGTGGGGAGAGGACAAGGGGCAATGGTCACCAGTTGGACCAGAGAAGGTTCCGCACTGATGTGCAAAAGAACTTCTTCATGGTGAGGGTGAGAGCACTGGCACAGGCTGCCCAGGGGGGCTGTGGAGTCTCCTTCTCTGGAGATATTCAAGACCCATCTGGACACCTACCTGTGCAACCTGCTCTAGGGAACCTGCTTTGGCAGGGGGGTTGGACTCAATCTCTGGAGGTCCCTTCCAACCCCTACAATTCTGTGATTCTATGGTTTGAGACAAGCCTTTGGACACCTTTCACCAGCCTAATGCCTTCCATCATTAGCAGCAGAAAAAGGAGAAAACAGCTTGGAAGTGTTATTGTCCCTCCTGAGGCTTGGCCCTTTCCAGCACAGCCTTAACAAGAGTGCTGCCCCACGGAAGTGAGTGGAGACATTCAGATACTGATGAGCTCGTGTGTGTTTCCTCACTATGCAGCTTGTGACCATGCACCTTGGTAACATTCTTCACTCCCCCAGACCAGGACTCAAGGCTTTATGGAGGAAAGACTTAGGGGTCTGGAGGGGGCATGCTTTGGTCTGATGGGGTGGTGAGACACCCCCTTGTATCCTTCCCCTGAGGGCTTCACTTTATCAGCAGGGCAGGCAGGCTGATCCCAGGTCAGCAAGGGAGGCTGCTTAGCTCCAGTGAGAGGCAAAGTGTGTGACTGAACCATTGTGTTGGAAATGGGCATCAGGACAGAATGTACAGGCAGGCACTCAGGTCAGAACCAGGAGGTCACTAGTAGCTATTGCTTTGCAGTTATTAAATCCTGTAACTCTCCAGTTTGCAGGAGCTCCCCTTGACATGGAGTAGATGTACAAGTACTTAAAGCCTTGTATATCTCTGTATAATAGTTGTTGTCCTTTTGGAGTCTGGCTCTGCTGCTGAGGCTTCCTGATCATAGAATCACTAGGTTGGAAAAGATTATTAAGGTCATCGAGTCCAACCATACCTGTCCTCTCCTAAACCATATCCCTGAGGACCTCATCTACCCATCTTTTAAATACATCCAGGGATGGTGACTCAACCACCTCCCTGGGCAGCCCGTTCCACATCCCAACAACTCTTGCAGTGAAGAATTTCCTCCTAACATCTAATCTGAACCTACCCTGGTGCAGCTTGAGGCCATTTCCCCTTGTTCTATCACTTCCACTTGGCTGAAGAGACCATCACCCACCTCTCTACAACCTCCTGTCAGGTAATTGTAGGCAGTGATAAGGTCTCCCCTCAGCCTCCTCTTTTCCAGACTAAACATCCCCAGCTCCCTCAGCTGCTCCTCATAAGGTTTGTTCTCCAGACCCTTCCCCAGCCTGGTTGTCCCCTCTGGACCTGCTCCAGGACCTCAATGTCCTTCTTGTAGTGTGAAGCCCACAACTGAACTCTGTACTTTAGGTGCAGCCTCACTAGTGCTGAGTACAGGGGCACAATCACCTCCCTGGACCTGCTGGACACAGTGTTTCTGATATAAGTCAGGATGCCATTGGCCTTCTTGGTCACCTAGGCACACTGCTGGCTCATATTCAGTCTGCAGTCAACCAACACCCCCAGGTCCTCCTCCATCTGGCAGCTGTCTGGCCTCTCTGCTCCAGACCCGTAGGGCTGCATGGGGTTGTTCTGTCCCTGATGCTCTACAGAAAATTACAGACACATTAAGGCTTGGCCATGCTGGCCCAGAGCTGAGGAGGAACAGAGAGAGATGCCGAGTCTTGCAGACATGGAAGGAGACCATCAGCCTGCAACGCTGAGACTCCTCATTGTGTTGACGGAGAAGAATTTGGCCTGTGTGCACGTGACTCTCCTGAGGACTGTGTAGCAGATATCAAAAGCCCAGAACATTTGCTAACAATAGCTTCAAAGAGGAGAAACAAACAGCTCTTTTTAAGTATAAAATGCGGGATTTGCTGCGTTACGCAGCGGCTCCTGTTAATCAGTAGGCAAAATATTCTCTGTGTTGGTGGAGAGGGGACAGAAATACCCGTTCGCTAAAGCCAGTTGTGAGCACAGGCCACCTCTGCTGCTGTGCACACAGTTTCGGAGGGAAAGTGGCACAATTCCTGTACAGGCTCCGGCTTGCCTGTGTGGAGAGAGTCTAAATGATGCACAGGGGACTGGTTAGTGTGTGATATGCAAATGCAAATCCATCCGTGAGGCATTACAGCGACAAAATGTCTCGCAATTATGTTCATTTCTCCAGAAGTCATTTCGTACTGTGGATTCCTCCCCGGCAAAGCAGCAGGGCTTAATTTCTGGAGTGAGCTGGTGTTAGTCCTGTAACCCCCCCTCCTTTGTGAAAGCCAGTGGACTGGCAGCTGAAGAGATTGTCACCTCTTGCAATGCGCCTTGGAATCACAGAGTCACTCAGGTTGGAAAAGATCATTGAGTCTAATCATTAACCCAGCACCACCAAGTCCACCACTGACCCAAGTCCCTAAGCACCACATTTTCACATCTTTTAAATACCTCCAGGGATGGTGATTCAACCATTTCCCTGGCCAGCCTCTTCCAATGATTGACATCCCTTTTGATGAAGAAATTTTTCCTAACATCCAATCTAAAAATCCGCTTGTGCAATTTGAGGACTTTGCCTCTTGACCTATCACTGTTACTTGGGAGAAGAGGCCAACACCCACCCACACGGCTACACCCTCCTTTCAGGTAGTTGTAGAGAGCAATCATGTGTCCCCTCAGCCTCCTCTCCAGACTAAACAACCCCAGTTCCTTCAGATGTTCCTCATAAACCTTGTTTTCCAGACTTCACCAGCTTTGTTCTTTGGACACTCTCCAGTATGTCAATGTCTATCTTGTAGGTTAAACTGAATACAGCACTCCGTGTGTAGCCTCACTAGGGCTGAATACAGGATCACAATAATTTCCCCAGTCTGGGGACACACTAGTTCTGGTGCCTTGGTTGTGCATTTCCTGGTCTATGGAGTAGATGTGGGCAGATTCAGCATCATGGACCATCACGGTGAAAGGCTTTGTCTGCCTTTTTCTAAGTTTAGATCATTTTGAGCATTTTGAGCATTTTGAGCATTCTGGAGAGGTTAGAAGTCACATGGACTTTCCCTACTTTTACAGTAAATAACCAGTTACAGGTCATTGTATGACCTCACGAAGGTGTTTTTAGCCCGGTTGTAGCAATGGCACGTTCATGGTCAGCCTGTCAGGTCATAGAATCATAGAATAGTTAGAGTTGGAAGGGACCTTCAGAAGTCATCTAGTCCAACACCCCTGCAAGAAGCAGGGACACCCCCAACTAGATCAGGTTGCCCAGGGCCACATCCAACCTGGCCTTGAACTTCTCCAGGGATAGGGCGTCCACCACCTCTCTGGGCAACCTGTTCCAGTGCTCCACCACTCTTACAGTAAAGTACTTTTTTTCTAATATCCAATCTAAATCTCCCTCCCTCTATTTTAAAAGCATTACCCCTTGTCCTGTCACAACAGGCCCTACTGAACAGCCTCTCCCCATCTTTCTTGTAGGTCCCCTTGAGGTACTGGAAGACCGCTATAAGGTCTGAAGGTAGCAGTCAGTGCGAAATGCAGGATGTTTGTCATGTGAGGGAAACATGGCTGGTACATCCTATGGGCCTTCTGCCAGGGACATGTGATGTACAGGGCAAGGCTCACAGTGAAGTGAGTGCTGTGGCAATGGGTGGGTAGAGCCACACATGTAAATAATTCTTTCCAGCTTCCCTGATGTGAAAAGATCTAGTAACAGTGTTCAGAGTTACCTAACATGTGATCATGGAGTTGTTTTCCTTCCAAAGCCCAGGTGCTTTATGCTGCAAGAAGTACGTGAGGTCTCTTTGCTAGCCAAATGCTGGCCGGGTAATCTGTGGGGTACATGCTGGTTGGCAGCAGCAGTGCAACATCAAGATTTTCCACAAGCACCATCCCCCCTTCAGGAGCAGCAGTCAGCTGCCTCATAGCAGGTAGAACCCAGAAAACCTTTCCTGCACTTTCCATAGATTGTATTTTTTTCACTTTTGGTAGATGTGCCTTGAAAACGGCTGGCGATGCTCCGTGCAAATTACTTCAGCACAGACACCAGACGTGTTAAGACTCTCGTTTTCAAGTTCCTGGACAGATTCTAAGTGACAATGGAACTCAATTCCCATCCAAAGAGTGCCTGTTGTTTGTTAAAAGAAATTGTATCAGACATGTCACATCACCCCTCTGCTACCCAGCTGCAAGTAGTTAGGTGGAAAGATTCATTCCGACATTCAGGCAAGCGATGGGTGCTACGACCCCGGCTAAAGGCGCCTTCCAGCAGAGCACCGCACGTATTCTATGAGGCCATGGGAGGCCAGCCCAGCCGCTTGGAATCAGACGCTGCCAATTCTGTTTAACAGATATAATGGAAGGTTTTGTTCGGACTTGTTATTCAGAACAAAATTAAGTCCATGAAACCCAGGTGATCACATTGACGTAAAGTTACAGTGCAGCAAAAGTTTGGTAAGAAACAACCAGTGAGAGAACTCCCAGTGAATTGAAGTGTGCGTGTCCCAGACTCTTGCCTAACAGAAGTGCTCCTCGTGATACAACAACATAGCAGGGGATCTCTTCTTGTTCTTTTTCCTTGTTGTTGCTGTAGTTGGTTTTGAGCAGGGTGTCATCCATGATCCACGCCAACTGAAACACCAAACCTGGACTTACGGACGCAGACCACCACATGTACCACCACCACTGCTGCACCAAGCAACGCTAGTCCATAGGCTCGAGGGGGCAGGCAGCAGCAGGACCGTACGCTTCTGCAGACCGTTGTGGTGGCAGAGAGATACATGTAGCTAAGCACCAGCCTTGTAGGTTTGGTTTTTTCTATGTCAGTGTGGAATTTTCTTTCAGTCCTTTATGGAGAAGCACATTCAGTGTGCTGATGTTGAGTGAGGCTCAGAAAGATTGGGGACCAGCTGGAATGTAGCCAGATAATGGTTTTTGTTACCTTTTTCAGGAGAAATTTTAACAGGATATGCAGAACAAACATCTGTCTGAAACAGCACTCGGTGAGCTCTGACATTCACATGCTGTAATGAAGTGAAGGCATTTCTGCTGCAAGGTGAGAGAACACCATCTCACCACAGCCATGTTTGCGTTACCGGCTGTGTTGGTGACTCAGCTGTCCGTGTGCAGGTGATAACAACCCTGCCAGTGCCATTTAGAGATTCCAGGATATTTTCAGAGAGTCACAGAACAGCTGAGGTTGGAAGAGACCTCCAGAGATTGTCTGGCCCAACCCCTTTTGAGGGTTGCATTTGTCATTCTTTAATTGCATGTTATAAATGAAAAAAAAAATGGCAGAAGAGGAGTGTTAAAGAGTTCTGTTGCTCATTAAAACAGGACAGCTAATGTATATACAGTATGTTCAGTGACAGCCATTAACCAGTCAACAAAACATCGTCCAGAATGCCACAATTACTTTCTGACATAAAAGAATGGCTGTTGTGCGGTGTCAGGGACGGCGTCACATGCCACATGTGTGTGTACAGCACATAGAGATTAAATCTGAAAGGTGGCATCTACACAGGCTCATTGTGAGTGTCCATCACAGCTCAAAGTACTCCAAGCTGATTATCTTTCAGAGATCTGTTTTAACTGGTGTCACAAATGAATTCATTGGCAATAATACTTAAAATAAAATCCTGTGCTTCTGGAGTACACCCCATTCTCAGGTCAGAGAGGTACTCACAGCCGCTGGCATTGGATTGTGTTCCCACAAAAAATGGTCTGGATTTGCAAATGGGGATAAAAGGCCAGAGGAGTTAGTATATGTAATGCCATTCCTGTGGCAAAACCTATAGCTCCTCTGTGCTGAACTGTGCTCCTGTGACAGAGCACAAGATTACCCTCCCTGACAACCCAAAATCTTCTCCTGCATTTTCCCAAGGACATAAGGACTGAAGGACACACAAACACATAGAGCCTGGAGTAATTAGAAGATGATTTTACTAAAAATATCTCCATTCTCAGCCTTATATTTAAAACACTGTAATTTCCTAAATAGGAACCCAGCCTCGTTCTTGCGTATCTGTGGTGCCTAGATCATTGGCGTGTCTGGCTTTCCCTAAATAGGAACTCAAAGCTTCTGGTGGCTCACAAAGTCTGCCTGTCTCTGTTTCGCTCAGTATTTTGGAAAATGCGGCGGTTCTGATCACAGAATCACAGATGTAACAAACCATCCAAAATCAAAACACCATTGAGGAGAAGGTGAGACCATCCATCTTTTGGATGAGGGCTTTGATGGCCTGAAGTAAGGAAGGCTGTCATCAACAAGGTGGCTGTGAAGGGTCCTGTTGAAAGGAAGACCATTCAACTACAGTCCTGGTAGATATATTCTAAACAGCATTAGAGGGACCTCACAGGCATCTAGTTGATCTGGTCTAGCTTTTCTCAGTTCCTCCTGCTCTAGGTAAACAGGAATTCAGCTTCATGCAACAGGGTTGGATGTTCAGAAGAGGGTGATCGGGTGCTGGAACAGGCTCCCCCGGGAAGTGGTCACAGCACCCAGCTTGACTGAGTTCAAGAATCATCTGGACAATGCACTCAGTCACCTGCTCTGACTTGGCTGGTGCTGTGTGGAGCCAGGAGTTGGACACGATGGTCCTTATGGGTCCCTTCCAACTCCGTATAGGTTCTATGATTCTATGACATGCCCGTGATTATGTGGACTAGCGTTTTTCTGTTGCTGTAATTTTCTTGGCATATAGATCTTTCTTCCAGAATGCTGGTGGGTACGTAGAATGACGTATAAACTGAGCTCCAGAGAATAAATCTTCATGCTGTAACAAGGAGGATTGCAGACCAACTTACCTGAATAGATGTTTGCCAATACCATTGTTAATTCCCTAAACTTGCTGAAATGAAAAGGAATATCAGCCCCAGGAAAATGTGATTGAAGTTAACCGCTTTGATGTTTCTTAAACAAATCTTCGGGTCATTTCTCAGCCCACGATGGTCCTGCTGCATAATTTAATTTTTTTGACAACTTTACTGAGTTGCAGATTTCTGCAAAGCTTGGGTTATACACTACACTGGCGTGTCTTTGCCACTCGTTAAAAATGGAGCATAATTAAACTCCCTTCCAACATATTCCATATGTCTGGTTCTACCTCCATTTTGCAAGTGAATCTTGTTTATTTTCTCTTCTCTGATGCATCTAGTCATTCAAATAGCATTCCTGTCTCCTTCAAAAAATTAATAATAGAAAATAAAAATATTCATGCTGTCAAGAGATTTAGCTGGAGTTAGTAACTTTGGTTATTGCAGGTATCCAGGAAGCTGCTCTCTGGGCAAGGAGGGTTTTTTTGCTTGGCACTCTGCACTGTCAACAGAACGGGTAATAAGTCACAGCTATGAAGTGGATCTAATTTCATTGTATCAGAAGAAGCTGTCAGAAACTGATAGGAGTAAGTCCTAAGCTGAAGATCTGAACGGACTGTTTCTTCTCTCCTGTTCTCCTGCACAGGCATTGCATGTGAGAAGAGGCTGTTCTGAAGTCTCTGAACCTTCTTGCAAAGCCTTTGATTTGCTGAATTTCTCACTGTTCTTCCTTTTCATTTGATTACTACGTAAGAGGTTAAACTAGGACATTTGGTTGTCTCTGCATAGCAGAGATGGAAATAGACATTAGAAGGTTTTACTGTTCCCAAGCTGTATCTTAATCATCTTGATAGCTGCTTTTTTCTTTCAAAGTGATTGATCACTAACGAGGAGATTTTATTGTTCTAAGCAGGAGCATTCATTAGAGGTGAGGGGGAAATGGTGGGACCCACAGCTCCCTGTGTAAGCTGCTCTGCAAACCTCTAGTAAGACATCTAACACCTCCTCTGCTGTAATAGAACTGTCACTGGATTGGGAGGATGTGAATAGCAGCTTGCTGAGAGGCCAGCCACTGTGCCTTACACAGTGAGCTGAATAGGTTTTTCACAAATGAGGAATAGAAGAACTTAATAAAGGGTTTGATATATTAATTTTTCTCCCCTAAGCTGCGTAATATTCTACTCTGTAGCCTCCTGCGATAAAAGGGGGTATGGATGGAATCAAAATCCTCTTCTGCCTCTGTGTGGTCTCTAATTAAATGATTCACTTACTTAGACTCTGGCCTCAGCTGACTTGGCTTTTCCAGAAAATATAACTCAGCTAGCTTCCATGGGACATCAGCCATCCAGAACCTCTAGAAAATTCAGCTTGACCAGTGTTTTTATGGCTGTAAGGATTTGACAGCTTTTTCACACTGACCAAGGACAGTGCCTTGCTGTTCGAATCACCTTTCCTCACTGTCTTGCCACAGGATCCACTTTCTGGAAATGACTTTGCTGGCAAAGGGACAGTGGGACCTTGCAAAAGTCATTAGTGCAGCCTCCCTTTCCTGAATGAGTATTCATTTGCAAGCCATCTGCTCGGCTTGAAAAAGCTTTGTTCTTCTCACAGGTCATCTGAGGATTTGGGAGGAAAATCAAGATCCAAATCACCCAGGCGAAGCAAAGAGAGTCAAAGAGAGTGGGAGTCAAACAACTAGCCTGGACCTGCCATCAAAGACTGCGGGAGCAGGGACCTCTCCGAACTGGAGTCAAACGGAGAGCTAACATGGGATGGAAATAGTGTCTGCTGCACACACACAAACTTTGTGGGAAGGATCGATTGTCCATTCATTAGACTGGGACGCTCCAGCCACTTGGAGAAGAGACAGACCCTACAACAGGCAGATCCATTAGACATTGCAAGAAGCAGAGAAAACTGTTCTCAGGTTTTTAAGATGTGAAACTCAGGTGTGATGTTGATATTAAAACTAATTGTTGTGCCTGTGCATCTGCAAATATAGGGTGCTTTCTCTGCAGATCCTTGAGGTGTAGCTCAGAGAGGTGATGTTGAGTGTGCAGGAAGGTGAGAGCACAGCTCTCATGAATACTGAGGACTCAGCCCTCTATGGGACTCATTTATGTTCTTGCACAGGACAGTGGGATTCCTCATTAGCTGGGTCATTTCTGCTTGACCCTGTCCTATCCCTCCCCAACTCCTGAAACATTTATTGTCTTGCTTCTCACCTGAAATATGAGAATTCTGGGTTGGAATATAGACTTTGTTGGAACTCTTCTGAGAGTGATATGAAGTGTTCCAACACCTTTATCATTCTCTGCTTCTTGACGAGCAATGATCTTGATCCCACCTTGTCTGATATTTGAGCTTAGCTTGCGCTGCTGGTTAGTAATTCCAGACATTGCAGGAAGAAATACTCAGCCATAGACATGTGTCTCAGTCTGAAATTAAAGCTCAATTTAGTTTAATTGTCCTTGATTTTATCAAGCATACAAAATGACTGATTCCATATGCAGAAAATAAATACATAGACAGTAGCTCAGAAATGTCTTCCTTCTGATAGTGATTTCATGCTGTTTTCTGGTTTGTCAAAGGATCTTTCATTTATTCTGAACCAGGTTAAATCTCTTTAATAAAGACTATTGCAGTGGTGCAAGAAGCCAGGATAATTAGTGCAAAGGCACCAAATAGTTTCCCAGTACTGGATGACCATGGCTTGGGGTGATGATAGTTTTTGTATTAGTTTGATATTGATTGTTCCCAGAAGAGGCAGGAGTTCAGAGGTGTGTGTGACTCAGACAGGGCTAAAGGATCCAGCCCAACAATTAGTCTTGGCGTTGGTGTGAAGGTGACACCCTCCCTCTTTCTCTAAAAGCATATGGCCATTTCAGGCTGTTCTGGGAGGATTTTCCAGGATTTTCCAGGATTTTTCACTCCTCAGTTATGCTGCTGTTGTTATGGCTGCAGAACCAAAGAATGAGGAGGATAAGAAAGCAAGAAGCTGAGGAGGTAATTGCGAGAACTGTTGTTGGTTTTTGTTATTTTATCAGTTCATGATCTTGTATCTTAAGAGCCCCCACCATGGCCCAGGACCCTTGGACAGAAGCCATGCTGTGATGAGCTCAGTCTGCTGAGAAGGTAAGGGGACTATGTAAAAACCACTGGCACCATTGAAATACCATTACCTTCCTCTTTGGCAGTTGTTCTCAGTCCACTCTTTTCAGCTTAAAGATTTCCTAGGTTGGGTCCTAGCCCAGTCTCAGTCTCAATTTTGTGGTGTCTGATTGCCCTGGCTAGGCAGACCCCAATCACAGAATCACAGAAGGGAGGGCAGAAGTCGGAAGGGACCTCTGGAGGTCATCTAATCATCCCCTGCTAAAGCAGGATCACCTACAGCAGGCTGCACATGACCATGTCCAGGCAGATCTTGAGTATCTTCAGAGGAGGTGACTCTGCAACCTCTCTGAGCAACCAAGCATCTTTTCAGTGTCAGGGAAGAACAGGGACCATCTCCTGCCCCACTGCATGATACATGTTGAGTCCACACAGATAAGAATGTGCATGCAGAGTGTGTTATACTTCCTAGAACTGGCTCATTGTACTTCTGCAGAGCAAGGTCTGGTGTATAGGCAATGCCATGGCAGGATGTGAGGACCCTGTGAAAAATGGAGGGAGAAGCAGGCTCTACCTAAGGACTTCATGTAGCCCAGTTCTGGGTACCGTCCTTCCCTCAAGCTCCCAGACCTGAGGTGGGAGCAGTGTAACAGCATCCGTGGTAGCAGCAGCCTGCCATCTGGGAGTCCTCCTTCTCCAGGGCCTCCCAGTCAGTTGACCAGATCTGGGCCATTACATAATAGCAGAGGTGGCTAAGTAGACAGATGGTGGCTGCTACCAGTTGAACAACCTGTCCGACCCACACACCGCTCCGCTGGGGCTTGGGAAAAAGGCCAGGGCCCAGGGCATTTCTCCCACCAGGCAGCAAAAGGCAGTGGCCTCACACTCAGCATCAGCTGATCTCCTCTGCAGAGCACTGAGTGTTTTATTAGCTGTCTCCGGAGAAGCTTCCTCTCTTGAATAGTTTCAGACAGGATGCTTTTTCACTTACTAAAGATCTGAGGATGGTGTCTTCCAGTGTTGGAAACTGTCCTAGTTCCTTTGAATCCTGAGGAGCTGTAACAGACTACACCAGAAGAGGATGTGTCTCCTTAGCTGCTTCTTAATGACAGGAAAGAGGTGAAATTATCTTGCTAGGAATTTTTTCTTTTTTGTTGTTGTTGTTGTTGTTTCTTTTGTGTGAAAAGAAGGAAATAATTTAACACGAGATTTTTAAAAAAGTTTGGAGCCCAAGAATTACCTCTTTTACCTTCCTTGTTTTTTATAGCTTTGACATAAGACATATGATTCAGTTTGGATTAAACCAGAAATAAGTTGTTTTGCTCCTACACATTTCTTTAAAAGCCTGCACATTCTGCTTCTGATATTTTCTTACCAGATGAGTTCCAAAGGGAATATGACTGCCTCTGACTGGGAAGAAGTGTAGCTGCTGTTGTTAAAAGCTTCAGAACAAATCTAATGTGTGTTATATGTGCACGTGTGTGTGTATGCATGCAACTGTGCATTTGTATACAGAAAGCTAACTGGGGTGTCAGTACACCAGTATATCTCTAGTAAGTCAGTTATTCCAAATTTCCTCTCTCTACTTGCATTTTGTGCACTATTTTCAGTCTTCTCTACTTTAAACTTCCATAAAACCTTATGAACAAGAAGTTTGTTGAAGTTTCTTCAATCAGGGGGTAAGTGAGTATGTGAGGCAATGGTCACAATTCTTACAGAGCAGCTTTCCTTACCATTTATTTGGATTTACTATTACATATCCTGCTTTGGATATCTCTAATTTAGAATCATAGAATGTTTTGGGATGGACGGAGCCTTAAAGATCATCTAATTCCAACCCCCTGCCATGGAAATGGACACTTCTGTCTAGACCAGGCTGCTAAGACCTCATCCAACCTGTGTCAAGGTCTCACCACCTTCAGACTGAAGAACTTCTTCCTAACGTCGAATCTAAATCTACCCCCTTCCAACTTAAAACCGTTCCCCCTTGTCGTATCACTACACACCCTCTAAAAAGTCCCTCCCCAGCTTTCTTATAGGCCCCCTTCAGGTACTGGAAGGCCACTATAAGATCTCCTCAGAGCCTTCTCTTCTCCAGGCTGAACAACCAGAACTTTCTCAGCCTGTCTTCATAGGAGAGATGTTCCAGCACTCTAATGACCTTTGTGGCCTCCTCTGGACCCGTTCCAACAGTTCCACATCCTTCCTATGTTGACAACTCCAGAACTGGTCACATTACTCCAGGTGGGGTCTTATGAGAGCAGAGTAGGGGGGCAGAATCACCTCCCTCAACCTGCTGACCACACTCCTTTTGATGCAGCCCAGGATATGGTTGGCCTTCTGGGCTGTGAGTGCGCATTTTTGGCTCATGTTGAGCTTCTCATCCACCAACCCCCAAGTCATTCTCTGCAGGGCTGCTCTCTACCTCATAATCTCCCAGCCTGTAGTGATAACAATTTGCAAAGAAAGCCAAACTGATTCCCCAACATGGCAAAGGGCAGCCATGCAGATTTCCATGACAGCCCAGCCCAAAGAGATTCTCCTTGCAGCTCATCCTTCATTCCCTACCTTTGCGCTTTCCTTTGCCTCTGCAGTAACTCCACATCCCAGCCGAAGGAACAACCAGCCCTGTATCTCAGTTTCTGAATGGAGAGCAAAAACCCTAGCAGCCCTGTGTGACACCAGAGTTTAAAGCTAGGCAAAACTGAGCATCACAAACAGTTTTTTGGGGCACAGTGTGTTGCCCACATACCTTGGCGGAGTTTTCCAGCCACGAGCAGGGATGCAGGAGGGTTGGAAGGGGAGCCTGGGTCTGTCTGGCCCTGCACTGGCTCCCAGATCCTGAATCATGGGAGGTGCATAAATTCCTGGAGATGCCCAGAAGAATCCATAGGGCTTTTCTCCAAAACCATATAGATGTGACTGAGCATTTCCCTGAAAATAAGTCAGCATTGCTCATGGCAGAGCAGAGTGATGCTCAGGCACAGCCAGAAAACCTCCGTGTTTCCTTTAACATGACTCTCCTGATGTGTCAGGAGATCCGAGGCACACAGTTTGCCCAAGAGCATCTTGAGTTGAAATCTAGGCCTTTCTGCCATCCTGGAAACTGCCTGGTGCAGTGGGAGGAACTCATGACACCCCGGTCCCAGTGGTGGCCACCCTCAGCCCGCCATGAGGTGATCTTCTGGAGGTTTCCCCCTACACCATCATACCCCAAGTGCTCTGGATAAGCTGGTCTTTGGTAGAAGATTGTATGGACTTCCTCAGGCAAGGGAACAGAAATGTTAGATGATTTCCCTCCCCTCACTACCCTGAGCTGCCATTGGAGGGACATTTCCTATACAGCCATGGCCTTTTCTGACATGGCAGCTTGCTCTGCAGGGAGCAGCGGAACCAAGCAGCAACAGGGCACAGCGGAGCTGAAAACACTTGTGGCCAAGGTAGCTTTCATCATGTTCAAATGGCTTGGAAAATGTGCCATTAGGAAGAATGACTTCCCTTTTGCTTCTCTCCTCTAGTCCCCCTTCCATGTGATGCACAGTTTCACACAGTTGCTGTTCACTTAACCCAAGCTGCCACTCAAAAACATCTTCTGTGAGCTGCTGCTGACGTGGGCGCAGACCTGCGTGCGCTGGTGCAATGCAGAAGAGTGATGAAGCTCTCATCTGTCAGCCCGAGGTACGAATTTAAATTAAGCCTCATTTAGCTGGGCTCTCCCTTTTGATTTATTGGCAGATGCTTCTCACTGTTTGAGCCTTGTTAAATTTCTAGCAAACACTTCACTGACCAGCTGTTCCTATTAAGTCGAAAGAGTGCGGCAGAGCGGGGTCATTGCCGCCTCACTTTTGGCAGCTCTCATATGCGGTCCCCGCAGAGCTCTCCTGGGGAGGGAATTATACCCATTGCGCCGTGAGACGCCTGGCTAATACCAGTGAAGCATTTTAGGTTTTGCACCTCTGTCTTCCCCCCACTTCTCATATTTTATGTTCTATGAATCAACAAAACACCTCATAAGCTTCCTGTCAACCGATGGAGTAGAACCGTTTTCCAGTTCGGGCCTTTCTTCTCGTAACAGAACACTGCTTCCTATGAACCAGTCAGTCATTTCCAGGTGGGTGCAGACTGAACTTCTCAGGCCTGCAGCGCAGTCGCACACGTTGGTCATTTAGAAGTCAGGCTTTGTTTACGGACTTCCAGCTCTCCGTGGAGAGGAAACAAGGAGGTGCTAGTGTTTTACATGCACAAGAGGACAGCTTTTAGCATCCAAGCATATCTCGCACATACAGTAAAGGTGCCAGAGCTTTGAATCCTCTTTATTTATCACAGTAATGCTATTTTACATTTAAATTGTGTCTCCCTACTCAAAGGTACCAGGGTAGCTCACAAACAACATCCGCACTTTAATAACGTATCATGGAAATGCAGCTTCCTCAGGGCTGAGAGGGCAAAACCAAGGAAAGCTCAGTGCATTGTATGGTGGAGGCATGGAAAGGGACTTGGCTCGAAGCAGCAAGAGAAATCACCATGCTTATACAACACTGCCAGAACTATAGTGCTGGGGAGAGCAAAAAGACCCCTGTTTTTTAAAGTTTTCATCAGAAAACCAATACATGGTGATCTTTGTGGAACTCAATTTATCGAACTGTCAGGATCACGGGTTAGGTCAGCCTTGCCAGAACTTGATGCAGTTTGTAAGTAATCCAAACTTGAGGTGTCAGAGCACTGTTATATTTCTCTCATCTCTTGCCTGGCTTTATAGTTTATTCTTACGACACTATATAAGCTGTGCCTGGGGCAGGAAAGACACTGCTTCTACCCCCTGAAGTACCAATCTGATCTAAAACTGAGGAGGCCTGAGGGCCTCTAAAGACCCTCCTTTCACACTCTAGGTGTGGAGTTACCAACTAAACCAACATGTTTGTTTGAAAGTGTGTGAGGTACTGGCATTTGGAGGGAGCTTTGCCCTTCTCTCTCCAAGGAATTGACTGTCACGCAGGTAACACTCCAGTGTCGACTCTGGGCCAGGACTTTTGGGAAGCCAAATGGATGAATGCCATTCAGTTCTCAGAACAACGGAAAAGCCGTTCCTGACTCACACTTGGAAAGGGTCCTTCCACCGAGGGAGGTAAGTGCTGTTCCTCTCTTCATTCAGCAGACTCCTCTTTCCCACTGGTCTTCATTGAGCTGTTGGAAGATTTTTGTTGAGTCCCCAACAAAACCAGAGCTTTTTCTAGAATATGCTGTGTGCTGTTGATGTCTGCTAGATGCATTGGATGAGCAGCTGGGTGCATGTCATCTTTGACCTGCTGACTGAAAAATTCACTGTAATGCATCCTTGCAACTCTGTCACAGGAATCTGTATGCAAACATTAAATCTGCAGACAGTGTTACATTATTAAAAGTTTAGATTCAGAAGGTAGAAGAGCATGACAGAAAATCTTATGTGAGGTAGGGAAGACGCCATCTCCTTCTGCCCTGTCAGCCGTAGAGTTTGCTAGCTCCCATTAAACTCTCTGCAGATCTGGGCTTGTTATCTCCTTTTTAATTCTAGGCAAGTAGTAAATTGGCTTTAAAAATGTAGAAGCTGTCCTGATGTGTATGCACGCTTGCTCCTGCCTTCAGCTTTCAAGCATCTGAAGGCATCCATTAGATTAGTTAGCGCGTTAATAAGTAGATTTAAGAAATGCAGCATGTTCTCAGCTCTCACTTGGACAAAAACTCAAGTGATTACAGACTTCTGTCTCCATATATCAGGGAGCTGACCTCCACCCCTGAAAGTATAACTTTGAGCTCATTTTATCAGCCACAGAAATAGAGGGGAATCTTAGTGCTCTAGTAGCAAGCAGATTGAAAGGTACTTGAAAGATTAGAGATAGCTCTGTCTGATACCAAATTCCCATGCCTGATGAAGAAAGGTGAGGGTGTTTTTACCAGAGAAGCTGCATTTTTCTGGGAGGGGGTAAAGAAGAAAAGGAAAAAAAAAAAGAAAACAGCCACTCTGGATCCTTCCTATAGTAGTAGAGGATTCATATCACAGTTATTTCACACCTACAGCCTGTGTCAGGAGCAAGGTTGGCCACATGCACCACATGGAACCAAAGAGGACTGTCTCTCAGACATGTACGGGTTTGGCTTTTGGGATGGTAAGGGGAGTCTTAGTTAAAAAAATCATCCATCAGACTGAAGGAATGGTGATTTCCCTGTTTCATTGTGGAGTCAGCCCCTCTTTGCATCCTGTTAAATCTCCTCTGCCAGAGATGACTCATCCCTGAAGTTCATAAAAGTACTTCTGAAGAGCTGAGTTATTTATTTCCCTTTTTTTCTTTTTTTCTTTTTTTTCCTTTTCCCTTTGAAATGGACTCACAGCACTGAAAACATATTTACAAAATAATTCCCTAAGGATATTCTGATATTCTAGAATCCTGCTCTTTAATTCTATCATACTTTTAGCGCAAATGTAAGTAACCCTGTGGCATGAGACACTGTGTCAGGAAAGAACGCACTCACAAAACTTGGAATCATGTTCCTAATTTTTGGAAGAAAGAGACTGCTGTCATTTTCTGTTGTCATATCTTGGTAGACACTGGCTTATCTAGGATGCTTGCTTATTGCCGAAGAGAGATCAGAGGGAAAGGTCTGGGGACTCATCAGCTAACCACTATCTCATGTCCACATTTTGAATTATACCACATGAAGAGAGAACTACAGTTTCACTTGATGTTTTAGTTCTGGAATCCTTGCTGGCTTCAGCAAGGAGAAGATGGATTGTATAAAAGCAATACCAGATATCAAAGCATCGGTGAATACCAGTGTTTTTCCTCATATGTAGAAATAATCTTGAAGGCTATTTAACAAAATGTCATTAATACCAAGAGGTTTATTAGACATAAAAGAGACAGAAGGTACAACATATACAGCCTGGCAAAAAGAGTTGCATATATTATGGTGCCTGACACTCGTGTTGCAGTGTATTAGCAGGGATAGTGGAGACTTTTAGATCTCTTTTGGGGGGATATGAAAGAAATCATGAGACATTGACAGGTACCAGGCTGTTCCCCTTTTTGTGACACAGCCAGCCTCCTGGGCTGCCCTCATGTTCGCTGTGAGCGTGAGGGTAAGGTTGATTTCCTGTGCAAGGTTTTGCTTGTTTGGGAAATGTAATGGGGCATCAGCTCCCTGCAGGTCCATTGAAATAGAGAAGGCTGGCTCTTTCTTCTTCCATTTTCCCGTATGCTCCTAATCTTCAGATGGGATCAAGCAAAATTTTTTATCTCTGTGTGCCTGGGAAGAGGAGGAAGAGAAAACTGGAGGGCAAGGGAGGAGAAGGGGAAATTTGTTTCACTTGTCCTCTTTTATTTGTTTTCCCCTCAAAAAGGAACCAACCAGAATTTTATATAGAGCTGTTGCTTCAGGGGAACAAGTAAAACTGAAGACATAAAAGGAACAGAGAGAAGACAGTTTGTCACTTTGTGGTGCAGTCTAATGCAGGCAGCTTTCCAACGCCCTGCAGAGCAGGTCGTTCCCCACTGGCAGACATAGCTAGATATACCTCTCAGGTGCCACCTCCTTGGGCATCTGAGCTGTTCAAAGCACCATAGACTTGTGGTGGGTTGACCCCAGCTGGAGGCCAAGTGCCCACCAAAGCTGCTCCATCACTCTCCTCCTCAGCTGGACAGGGGAGAGAAAATGTATTGAAAGGCTCGTGGGTCAAGAAAAGGACAGAGGGACATTACTCACAAATTACTGTCACAGACAAAACAGGACTGACCCGGGAAACAAGTTTAGTTAGTTTAAATTATAACCCAGGTAAAAAAATAAGAAATAAAACCAAATCTTAAAAGCAGTTTTCCCACCCTTCCCTTCTTCCCAGGCTTACCTTCACATTTTCTCTGCCTCCTCTCACATGTGGCACAGGGGGACAGGGAATGTGGACATGTGTTGTCTCTGTCTTTCCTTCCTCCTCAGGAGAATAACTCCTTACACTCTTCCCCTACTCCTGCATGGGGTCCCTCTCACAGCAGACGGTCCTCCATGAACTTCTCCAACATGAGTCCTTCCCACAGGGGCTTCCTTCTGCACAAACTGCTCCAGCACGGGTTCCCCACAGGGTCACAAGTCCTGCCAGGAAACCTGATCCAGTGTGGCTTCTCTTGCCAGGAGGCTGCAGGTCCTGACAGGAGCTGCTCCAGACCGGACTTTCCATGGGGTCTCAGCTTCCTTTGGCTGAATTCACAGGCTGCAGTGTGAATCCTCCATGGGCTGCAAGTGGAATCTCTGCTCCCCATCATCATCCATGGGCTGCAGGGGGACAGCCTGCCTCACCATGGTCTTCCCCAGGGGCTGTGGGGGAATCTCTGCTCTGGTGTCTGGACCACCTCCTGCCCCGCCTTCCTCACTGACCTGGGTGTCTGCAGAGCTGTTCCTCTCACATCTTATCACTCCTCTCTCTGGGTACAGTTTCTGTTGCACAGTTGGGTTGTTTTTTTTGGGGGGTCCCTTTTAAAATATGTTATTCCAGAGACACTACCGCCATCCCTGATGGGCTCGGCCTTGGCCAGCGGTGGGTCTGTCTTGGAGCCAGCTAGCATTGCCTCTGTTCAACATGGGGGGAGCTCCTGACAGCTTCTCACAGCAGCCACCCCTGAAGCTCCTGCTACCAAAACGTTGCCATTCAAACCCAATACAAGCCTGTCACTTGGGCAGGCGGAGCAGAAGACAGGAGAGGGGCTGCTGCTGAGATGTGCAACCCTAAGATACAACAGCTAGGTGGGGGCCATGTTGCCTTTGAGCATGGGGTCTTATTAGGGGAGCCTCCTGGCTGCAGCCCAGCGTGATGATCATTCCCCCGGGATAGTCTGTCAATGCTGCGAGGTGGTGTATGTCATGTGTACGCCAGGGAGTGAAGACATTTGCCCCCTGAGCATTTTCTCTGTTTCATTATTCAGCAGGGATGTGTTATGGGAGCCGACTGTGAGCTTTGCATGCAGGATGAGTCACAGCAGACTCAGCCTGCTGTGGATGGGGGCACTTAAGCAGCTTGGACCCTCAGGGGCTCCACCTGACAGAACAGGTGATGACCTTAACCATTTTCATCCTTGTGGAAGGGAACAGCAACCAGGAAAGTGGCATTGGGGGTTGGACTCGATGATCTCTGGAGGTCCCTTCCAACCTCTTCAATTCTGTGATTCTGTGATCTTAGGAGTGACTCATCTCTGTATCGAGCAGCATCCTTATTTTGGGAATTAACCAACGGAGCACGAGTCAGTGTATTTTAAAGAACATAACAATAAAATCCACACCAAAGAATATCTTACAGACCACACCACTGGACTTCACAGAGGACAGGGAAACTGGGAAGTTTCTATTTGCAGATGCTTTATTGATGTTATTTCAGTGCTACTAACATTGTATCTTGCACGCTCCCTATCCTTCCTAGCCACGCATTTAAAAAGTAAATAAGCTCATCAGACACATGTTCCTTTTTATGAGAGTAGAGATGCGTGCAAGAGCGTGAATGAATATGAATAGCTCGTTTTTGGCATTGCCCAAGCATTGGAGCTGATTTGTGTGAGTCAGAAATAAGTACTGCACTAAAAGGGCTCCCGTAAAAATATGGACAGTGAAAGAAGTGGGGAAAAGAGGAAACATTCCTCTTAGAAAATGGCCGCTCCCTGAGGAGCGTGTCCTTAAGACACGTGGAAAGTTTTCATGTGGGGCCTGGTTTGTGTAGCAGCTCTTTGGGTTTGCTCTCCACCCAGGGAGCCATGCTGCTATTCCACATTGACCAAATGTCTTCAAAATGCAGCAAAAAAATAGACTAGTCTTAGAAAGGAAAAGAAGATAAAAGAGAGTAAAAAAAAAAAAATCCAAACCCTCAACAACTGGAACCAAAACCACCAAAACAAAACTTACAGAGCTTTAATTTTGTCTCTGTTTTGTTTTGTTTTGTTTTGTTTTTTCTTAGCACTTTTCCTATTTTAGTCTTAAATAAGAAGACAGCTTTGAATACTGCAGTTTTACTCTTGACAGTGAAAATTATTAGGCTAATTAGCATTTTACATGAGCTGGTAATGACTGTAAGCCAAACAAGGCAAGGAATGGCTTTCATCTTTAGGATTTTACCTGTGTCTGCTTTTTAATAAGGACCACTTCTCCTGCTACGTAGGTCATCAGCTTGCTTCATTGCTACCTAACATGGGAAATCACCCATGTAACATAGCACCCAGGAAGCTGTCAGTTGTGCTGGCCTCTCATTCCAAATACATGTAGGAAAAGGGTGGTTTTCACTAAAGGATTTTGGTGTCCCATATTCTTTGATAGAAGGGCTGTCAACACTGCAGAACCTCACAGATGTATCTTTAAGCCAGATCCCTACCACTTGTCCCAAAATCTACTCAGTTGTGGAGACTAGCCTGTTTTTGATAATGCTTGGAGCTCACTGAAGCATGAGTAAGTAGAACAGTCCATTTGTGACAGATGGGAGATGTGTCTCCGCTGGATAGTGAATGCTATTTTGATAGCAATGCTCAGTTTGGAAGGCTGCCTCCATCTAGGTGTCTCTGCCAATGGCAGGGGGTTGGAACTAGCTGATCTTTGAGGTCCCTTCCAACCCAAACCACTCTATTCTAAAAGTTTCTTTTAAAACAGAAAGCGTTTCTAAAGTGGCCTGGAGTGGGAAGTAGACACTTCGGAAGGCAGAGCCCACCCTGCAGAAAGACCTAGATATGTTGGAATAGTGGGCTTAGAAGAACCTTACAAAGTTCATCAAGAGCTTTGTGTAAATTCTGGCACCTGGGAAAACATAATTCAGGATTGCAGCACAGACTGGGATCCACCTGGCTGGAGAGCAGCTCTGTGGAGAGGGACCTGTGGTCCTGGTAGACAACAAGCTTGATATAAGTTAACAGTGTGCTGCACTGACAGAGAAAGCCAACAGGATGCTGGGCAGCATCAACAAGGGCATCACCAGATGACACAAAGAAATCATCATCCCGCGGCACTCAGCATTTGTCAGGCCACATCTGGAATACTCTGCTCAGTTTTGGTCCCCACTATACAAAAACAATGTGGACAGGCTGAAGAGGGTCCAGAGAAGGGCAACCAGGATGACCAAAGCACTGGGAAGCCTGCCATATGAGGAAAGGCTGAGAGAATTGGGTTTGTTCAGCTTTGAGAAAGTAAGGCTAAGGGGTGACCCCATCACCATGTTACTTAAAAAGTAGTTACAAAGAAGATAGGGACTTCCTTTTCACAAGCACTCACAATGGAGATGACAAGAGGTAATGGGCGCAAGTCACTCCTGGACAGTCTGATTAGACACTAGAGGAAAAGTTTCACAGTGAGAACAACTGGCCTTTGGAATAATGTCCCCAGAGAAGCAGTGGAATCCCCAACATTGGACACTTTTAAGATTAGGCTGGACAGGGAGCTGGGCCATCTGGTCTAGGCAGTGCTTTTTCCAAGAAAGGTTGAACCAGATGGATCCTTGAGGTCGCTCACAACCTGGTGTTCTATGATTCTCTGAAGGCTGTGCGCCACCTGGACGGAACCTGTCCAAACAGGAAGAGGAGGAAGGATTTGGGTCAGCTCCTTCCCCACCAATGGTTGGTAATGCATCTCGGGGAGCACACTGGCCTACAAGGAGCATGACTGGGGAGGAAAGGCAGAACCTCTTCTCAGGTTCTGCACTGTCAAAAATGGATATTCAGGACCTCGCTGCTAAGCTACTGCTTGATATTAAGTGGATCCAACCAGAGGCTCATGAAAGTTTAGAGAGCCCTTGCTCTGTGAAGGAAAATATTTACACTATGAGACTACAATTTCCTACTGTGACACTGGCCAGAAGGGTGAGTAAAGGACAGAGTGAGTTTCCTGTAGCGAACAGCGGGATTTGGTGTACTAAAGGTGTACTAAAGGGCCTTTGTTTGAGAAAAGTCCTGCTCCCAGACTGCCCCAGCTTGTCATCGCCAGGAGGATGCTGCCAGCCCTCCCTGTCCCTGCCCACCCCCTGGGGCTCCCCAGTCCCTGCCCCAGTGATTTCATAGAATCATTGAATCACTTGGGTTGGAAGAGACCTTTAAGATCATTGAGTCCAACTACAGCTGGTTGCCTGCTGCAGCAGGGCTGGTCTCCTGCTCCCCACAGCCCTGCCCTGCCCAGCCATAGGCCCCCCTGACCCAGGACCACCCATGGGTCCACATCCTAGCCTGAGAGAACAGACTCTTAGTAAACAGTGAATGCATTGCACTGGTGCAGTGTCCCCCGCTACTGTCCATCAGCATGATTCTTCTGGTGAGCTAAAGTGTCCCTAATTGAGAGAAGAAATACCTGGTTAGGTAGCAGAAGAAACGTTTCATCTGTTAAACTTTCAGCAGAAGAGTTTTCTCTCAGAGTTGGTTGCTAATTTGAGACAAGTTGTTAATGAGATGCAGACATATACCCCCATCCAACTATCTCGTACTGTTTTGTTCCTGCAAATTAGTTGTGGCGCTCACTCCCAGCACCCAGGGAGGCTGTATTCTGGACTTTAGTGGTTCAAGCATACTGGGCTGAACCACCAGGCCAGCAGCATTGCCACATCTATTTCATCTGGAGTTGTATAGTACTGAATCACTTGTGTTTTCCCTTACAGCTTCATCCACTGGCAATAACGGGGTGTAAACAGCATCATTCTTTGTCATTGTGGTTACAGAAAACCGTGTAAGTGTGACTGTGAGTACATCTTCTAGCTTCAAAAACCAGGAACCAAAACAAACAAAGAAAATGCAACATTTATTAATAAATTTCAATTAAGCCTTCCTGGTTTCACAATTTCTCAGGAGGGAAGCAGGAGGAAAGTGGATTTATGACTGCTGAATGTCTGAGACTGTCAGAATCGTATAGGCACTACAAAAAACGGATGGGTAGAAATACATTTGGGCGTGAATAAGCTGTTTCCTCCACAGTTCTGGTTTACACTGGCAGGGTGCACTGAACGGTTGGCTGGAGAAAAAAAAATGTGACAGACAGGATGGTTTCTTACATCTTCCTCAGGGAATTCAAACACGAGCTTTGTGCTTCCCTTTAACTCACCCTCCGGTCACTGGCAAGATAATTTCGACTCAAGATCCAGGCTTAGAGGAGTCGCTGGTCAGAGGGGAAGGGTTAATTTGTTTACTTGGGGTGTTTTTCTGTTTGTTTTGGTTTTACTTTTTTAAGCCCTGATGTCAATTATCCATTTTGGCAAGTGAATGGGAACAGTTGCACGTACTTGGTATTTTCTGTCACATACACTATTATTAGTAAGAAACACATTTCCTTTTGGGGTGAACACTAAGGACAAAAATAAGGCTGTTCAGATTACCACCCCCTTTATTAACTCTGCTAAAGCAATTGTGCTGGCATTTAAGAGAACTGGCAAATGCATTTGTTCAGCGGCAAATGTGATGCATTCAACGTTCTTTTCACACAAAGAAGAAAACAGGGGCTTTTAAGCACAAGGAATGTAATAGCCAAGCTTTGGTAATGATTTATAATATTTTCAAGAGAGAAAAGGGGAAAAAGATCCCATTCACTTGTTTCAGTATGAAAGAAGGGGAATAGCTCTATTATCCAAAATCTTCTCCAAAGCTTTCAGTGTTACTGGTGCACATTTTCTCTCCACGTGCAGGCAGATTTGCCATCAGTGACAAACCACTGGCATCTGATATGCACGGTATGTCTTAATTCCTGGAAGAAATTACCTCAGAATCTAAGCACAAATACATGACGTGTCTCAGCAGCAGTTTTTCCATTTGTAGGACAAGGTACCTTTTCTAAGAATGGATGGTATCATGGCACCCAGATGCTGTTGGGCTCTCTTCTTTTGTTAACAGTGCTAACATCTATCAAGACAACATGATGGATCTCCATGCTGAGTACTCAAATCATTCATAGAATCATGGAATCATAGAATGTGTTAGGTTGGGAGGGACCTTTAAAAGCCATCTAGTCCACACCACCCTGCAGTAAGTAAGGACATCTTCACTAGATCAGGTTGCTCAGAACCTCATCAAGCTTGACCTTGAATGTCTCCAGAGACGGGGTCTACACCACCTCTCTGGGCAACCTGTGCCAGTGATCCACTTCCCTCATATTGAAAATTTTTTTCCTAATATCCAACCTAAATCTACCCTTTTCCGGTTTGAAACCACTACCTCTTATCCTATCTCTCCATGCCCTCATGAACAGTTCTTCCCCAGCTTTACTACAGGCACCTTTCAGCTACTGGAAGGCCGCTATATGGTCCCCCTGGAGCCTTCTCATTCAGATCATGGTGTACAGAAAGGCATTTGTTTCCTTTCAAGGTGCTGTTCTTACTGATATCAGCTTTGCATTGGGCCCAAATTAGGTTGGTTTCAAACTGTTGAGGTAACTGCTGATAAAGTAGAGTTTTTTGACTCTCCAGGAAAGATTCTCGTGCTCACCACTGGCTGCTTCTCACTACTTGTCTCCATTTGTTGTGGAGGAAATGGGTGGTTGTAAATCCAAGTAGGGACTTAATTTCTCTCAACATTGAGAGGAATGAAAGACAGTAGTGGAAAATGCTATGGCAACTGATGTGCAGGACACTTGTTTGCATGGGTTTTTTTTTTAACCAAAGTGCCCAAGCAGTTGGTAGTCATAGAAAACAAAATGCTTTTTCATAGCTGGTGGGAAAAAAATCATACAGATAAGGCAAACTGATAGGGAAGTTTACTCTTAGCCATGAGGTATTTTTCTTGTGTCTGCTTCAAGGACTTTGGTCTTCATCCATCAGTCTTTATATATATACTAAATAGCGTTTAACAAGTGGCTTTTAAAATAGGGTGAACTTTTGAAAAGGGAGTATTTATAGAAGTAGCTATTTAGTTTGCTAGCAATTTTCAGTATTCATTTTGCTATTGCTGAATATACAGAACAGGATTATTCACCCACATTACCCAGCTGCTTCTGTTTGATAACGCAACAAAGACTGTGAGGTAAGTGTCTTTCCATGGAAATGGCTGTGATGTCATGATTCATGGCTATGAAAAAGTAGGATCTTTGAGGAGGAGTTGGTTTTGAGACAAGAAAATCCCAAAATATAAATGTCTTACATTATTGGTTAAATGGTCAATTAAAATGCAATCCAATTAAGGAATATTGCAAGAAATTAGTTTTCCATGACACACTTCAAAAATGCTTTCTGATACCGGAGTTCACTAAAAAATACAGTAGTAACTTCTTATAAGGAGCTGTGGTACTTTCCTAGCTATACTCTTCCTATAGGTGGGATTTGGCAACACCAGGTATTTACAAGAAAGAGTGATACGTTACAGTGTTTAGTAAAGAGTACGTGGGGGTTGAGAAATTTTACATTTACTTTGCTGGCAGTTTCCAGCTGAACTGGGTATATAATTGGAAGTTGTCTGACCTCTTCAGCAGCTGGGACTTGGAGAAGAATTGTAAACCTGACAGGCACTTGCATAAGAGCTTTCTGCTGCTGTGTCTCCCCGGAACATCAGTGAAGCAATGCAAGTGAATATTTACACTTTTAGGTTTTAAGCCAGGTGTACAACTACTCTGACTTCAGGCTTCAGTGGGTGTTCTGTGTAGAAGTCTTGTTACAGTTGAGTGAGCTGGTCCAAGCCAAAATGCTTTTGGTTGTTGGTTTGGGTTTTTTTTTTCCTCTTCAGAAGTCTTTTGAGCTAACCGACCACTTCTGTTTCTCAGTAATGCAGCAAATCTCTCCAGTTGGCCATGAGCATCCCCCAGCCGGCTTTCAACTCTGCGCTGGATGGTAGGCAAACCTGCTTCTCACTCATTGGCAGCTGAAGACTGAGGCTTGTCACTGCTCTGTGACAATGTGCATCAGGTCATCCTCCTTGGTCATTCACTGACTGGTCTCAGCTGGCATTTGGGATGCAGAACAGGACAGAGCCCACGGCAGGATCTTGCTGGCAGGGAATTTTGCAGCTAGCAGATCACTCTGAAAAGAGGCATGCTTCCAGGCCTCAGCCATCACCGGTGTAGCTGCTGCCCACTTCAAGATCCCACATTTTGATGTTTCAAGCAGGTGGAAAGCTGATTCTCACTTAGGAAGGCTACTGTAATGGTCAAAAAATCTTCTTGGTTCTCCCCGGCATACTAATGCTATCCCAGTCCTGTCTCTGCTGGTGACGGAGTGTGTAGCACTGTCAAATATGTTTGTACTATTAACTTGTAATGAACCAAATGGTCTCAAGTTTCTCCTCTGACAGGAACATCTACTCGTGGCTTTCTCCATTTGGTTGAACACTGTGTTGCTATATATGGTAGAGTGTCACTTCATGCCAAGTGAAATACATTGGGGGAAATCCATTTGGGGCTTAAATTCGGTACATCCACAGATGTCGGCTCAGGTTTTCCATTTGTAAACTCCTTTAGGATAGGCTGAAAATGTGACTGAAGGTGGGGTTAATGGACAAACACATTCTATTCTTCAGATCAAAGAGTAGGGACAGGGGAAAGAAATACCAGGAAATCTTTAGTAGCAAAAGTCAGATGAGGAGAGGCAGCAGCTTTGGCATGACATGGACAACAGTCCCACAGGGAATGAGGGTCTTCTCCAGGAAGGTCTCCATTCTCACAGTCTCCTCTAGTGCCATGGATCAGCCAACTTGCTCCACCAGAGAGAGCTTACTTGCCTTGCTCTGACATATCTGAGAGTTGGCCTGGAGGCCAATACAGAAAAATAGAAAGAAAATAGAGGAAATGTTACCTTTGATGGAGTCTACCAAGAATCAGATGGAACAAGCTGTGATGTGCTTCAGATTCTTGGGCTAACTGAAGGCTGACCAGCTAGAGCTTGAGATGCAAGACGGAGCCTGCCTCAGGAACTCTCTATGGCTCTGAGTGCTGGCCAGACAGTGCACAGCAACATGGGCAGCTGCACTTCTGGAATGACCAGGCAGAAAGGAATTGCCAGTGGTGAATTTTTCAGGAAAATGGTAGATAACTGAGGAAAGTACAAAGTCAGCTTTAGGTCATCTCTGCAAAGGAAAAAAGAAGACAGTAGGCGGCCTTATTTTTAACAGTAGGTGGTCCTGAAGATGTTTTTAATCATTTTCTATCCACTCAGATGGAGGTAGTTTTCTATGAAACTGTTAGGGATATTTGAAAAGTGTCGCACTGCCCTTGGAATGAGCAGTATGTTTTTAAATTGATAGTGTAAAGAGAAGGTGAAGACCTAACATACTTCATGATTGATCTAAGTTTTTTGAGTCAATCTTGTAATTTCAGAGCTGGTAAAACAGTGATCACAGTGACTGTGATCTGTAATAAAAAAAAAAAACAAAACCAAAAAAACCCCACACTCTACAAACCCAACCAAAAAACCAACAAAGAAATAAACCCACAAAAAGCCCCAAACCTTTAGATTTCCAAGGCAGTGAGAATGGGAGACAAAGAAAAACTACTGTAAAGCTAATTAACCCTTGAAATTAAAATTTAAAAAAAAAATTTGGCACAAAGGGCAGCTGCCTAGCACATGTTGAAGATTAGGGAAAACATTAATACTCCCATAATGTTGATTTACAGAGAATCTGAAGTACCTTAGGGAGAAAGTCTGGAGGCAGGAAAGAAAAAAAATCAAGTCACAAACCTAGAGTCCATAAGAACAGATCACAGAGCTGCCTTAACTATGGAAAAAGCACAAGATGTGATAACAGCCAGTGACTGAAAAGAAATATCCAGGAGCTGCAATGATTTTCCCATCTTGCCAGAACATGCAGGCACCATCAGTCATGACAACAGAA
This sequence comes from Heliornis fulica, assembly GCA_013399135.1. Taxonomy (NCBI): domain Eukaryota; kingdom Metazoa; phylum Chordata; class Aves; order Gruiformes; family Heliornithidae; genus Heliornis; species Heliornis fulica. The sequence continues at coordinate 607,792 of VXBZ01012775.1, read as the reverse complement.
GGAGCATTTTGATGCTTTTGGGGGGGACACTTTCTCCTCTACATGTGAGGGAGGAGGAGAAGTTTTGGTTTTCAGGTTAACTTGTTTTCTTCTGCCCTTTGGTGCCCAAAGCAAAATCCAGTATCTCCAGCAATATGTATAGAATCATAGAATCTTTTGGGTTGGAAGGGATCTAAAAGCCCATCTAGTTCCACCCCCCTGCCATGAGCAGGGGCACCCCACTATCAGACAAGGTTGCCCAAAGCGCCATCCAACCTGGCCTTGAACACTGCCAGGGAGGGGGCAGCCATAACCTCTCTGGGCAACCTCTTCTCTGTGTCTCCATCCTGTTGCATTTCACTAGGTGACTGACGGACATTTCTTGCCCTGGTTGCATCTCTTTCAAGTCCTAGCAGCCTGGGTTAGTGCTGCCCTGCAGTGGTGCCAGACATTGTTCTGGATGTGACAGTGATTGCCTAACACTGCTGCTGCCCAAGAGAGAATGTAAATGATGTTGTCAGAGAATGGCACCAGGACCATTTGCTCTGAGGTGTTGTCCTTAAGAGTGATGGAGGAGATGCTGAATGGGCTGATCTGAAAAGAAGTGCTGTACTAAGAATGTCATAGCTAGCCTGCTGGGAAGGGGAATGCAGATTGCTGGTGGTGGTGCCATTGGCACTGAGAGGAAATTTCAAACCACTTCCAGGAAGAAGATAACTTTTACCCCCAGTGAGGGTTTATTTAAGAGGGGTGTAAGAGTAAGTTATAAGCTGTAAGAGATGCACTGACAGTAAGAGATGCTGAGATCTACCCGTGTTACTAACCTCCAGAAGCAGAGTGATCTGGTTCTGGTTTTTATATAGACATATATTTATACATATAGAGCACCCATCACCATATTGATAAACATTGTTTGGAACTCCTCTGAGGGCAGAGATAAGAACAGGAGTCAGCCTGTTAGTACCTCAGCACTGCTGCTGCATAGGAGCTTCAGTGTTGCATAGGAGCTGTTGACCTCAAATATGCTGCCTGCAACTGTAATCTGAGAGTCCCTATTTTCTCCAGTCCAGTGGCTTGGGGTAATGAAGCAATTAGCTGCTGATTGAAGAATACTGGAAAACAGCACTGTTAATATCAGAGTGAGTCTGTGATTTTCACACAAAACCAAACATGACTTTGTCATGCAAAACCATCAGGATTTATACCAAGAATTATCTTCAGCAGGCAAAATCCACACCAAGAACCAAAACCGGAGTGCTAGTTGCTGTGCTCCTGTGTATATTTTGGGCTACTGTCAGAAAGAAGTGAAACAGAAACAGGACAGGACATTAGTATCTCTCCCCTTCCAGGTCAGTATCTGAACAACTAGCCTGAAGAAAGAATTTTCTGCCCACCTTTCTTTCTCACTCAGTTGTGACTGCATTCCTGTCTGTGCAATCACTCAATACCATGAGAAAGTGTGGGGACCTTTCCTGCCCNTCGGAATCCTCGAGTCCTTGAGCACCTCTCCAGCCCAACAATCAATATCCATCCTCAAAGGAAGCATAGGGCCAGAGAGTACGTGCCAGTTTTAGGGGAACAGTTAAGTTGTCTGAACACAGATTCAGTGAAAGAAACTTCCGTTTGAGGCTGAGGGTAGGGGTGTTTCTTGGTGTTTAGGTTCACTGAGACATCTCTCTGAAGGAAGAAGAGATGGACTCTCATACGTGCAGCATGACTGGTGACTATAAGAATCGCCTGGGAAGTGAAACATGGACATTTTCATGTGCAGCGGGGGTGCAGCCATTAGCTGTTTCTGGGATTTACTAAAATACCTGGAAAAGAAACAGTTTCTACTATGAGGCAGGAATGGAGCTGAAACTGTTTAGAAAAAAGAACAAAACCCTGTTTGTTGTTGTTCTCTCTAAGAAAAGTCTGTTGTTTAAGGACAGTGACTCTAAACATATGACAGAGAAAACAGCATTCAGAAAGTAGTTGTGTGCTTAAAATATCTTTGCTTTAAAATGTAATGATTTTGTATAGTGTTTTGCTTTGGATCATTTGACAGAGTCATAAAGTTAGATTTTCTGGGTCCTTAAATTACTCTTACGAACATTTTATTTGAGTGTACATTTAAGCGCCCATATATGTTTTAAGAATACACTCTTTTGAATTTGGGCCAAGATCTTAAACACAAGACAGATTTGGAAAATCATGCATTGACTCCATAAGACATGTAGGACAGTGGATTAATCATGAAGTGAGATGTGCTCATATTGAGGGACTTAGAGCTTCTTAACTGTTCACTGTTTAATGGTTCATTGTAACATTCTGAGATGCGTTAATCCAAGTATGTGAAAGGAAAGTGGGACACAAAATGGACCTCATCCAGCATCTTTATCAACGCAGCACATTTCTCCCAGCAGGCCCGAGTGTACCTAATAAGACAATGAAAGGCCAAGAGACCCACGAGGAGACTACAAGGCCATTAATTTGGTACCACTTGTGGGAAAATGCTGGAAGCAATTTCAGGATTTGTTAAGCGAAAGACTTGGCGGAGTCAATTGATTAGGGAGATTTCAGAGAAAGCTGTTCTTGCTGCGCTGCCAAGGTAGATGGGGTTATTATGTCCTGGAAATTTTTAAGTGTCTTGTTGGCACCATGTAAAACAGAATTGGTGCTGCCATATAAGAAAACTAAAGACTGAAGAACTAAATGAGTTTTTCTGGGTTTTTTTTCTTTAAAACTTCAAGTATTTGATCTTTTACTAGGAAATCAGCCAATTGTGTCCTTTCTCTACATCAAATCTCCACAGTGCCTAGTAGATACAAGGGACTGACAAATGCAGCTATCGTAATAAATACTCATTAAAAATATTAGAGTGAAGCATCTCTGTCAAGAGCAAAACCTTTACAAAGATGAAACTGTCTATAAATTGGAGAGAGGTTCAGTTAGCAAGCACATAACTCATAGTGTTTATCCATTTTGTTTGTCCCTGATCCCTGCACCAGCCGAAAACTCGCAACCAGGAAAGAGCCAATGCTCTCTGCAGCCCGCCAAATTAAAAGCTGTCCTCAAACACCCTAGGATTTCAGAAGGAATGATGATACATCTCTGAATAAGGTGCAATCGTGTCCAAATCTGTTAAAAATTGGATGGGTATAAGGTATTAGAGCAAGAGTTTCCACACAGTCAGCAATCAGACGTAAGAAAAATCTGTTATAGATGGCCTCTATTCCACTGATAATGAGGTCAAGAGACCGAGGTTAGGTGTCTGGAGAGAAAGAGCTGCTCCACAGCATCTTCCCAGCTTAGGAGCTTTTCAGCGAAGGCGTAGAGACGCAACTAACTAAAGCCTAGCTGCTGTGCTCCACGGGGCTTTCAGGCAGTCAAGGAAAGAAAGCCCATGCGATGAGACACACAGTGAGGTAGCTGCTTTTGGATGGTTTTGACCAGTGTAAGCTATATTTATGCTTAAGCTCATGGCAACTCTGTGCTTCAGGGATGATTATCCCTTCCCCATGTGAGGGGAGCAGAGGGTGAACCCCACAGGGTGGGGTCAGGTAAGGGTCTGTAGCCGGGGAGAAACAAATAGGCCCAGCCATGCCCAGAACCTGAGCCAGAAGTGACATCCCGTGAGTATCACTCCTGATGGCCATGGGGAACAACTGGCTGGGTTCAGAGAGGAGAAGAGAGGAGCGACGCACAGAGGATCCACGTCTGAGTGCAGAGCCGTGACCGTGTCAGCTTGCACGGGGGAAGGCAGGCGCTGTACAAACACTCACACAGCAGACCAGAGCATCACACAGCACTCATGCAAGACTGCCAGGCTGCCCAGATGAGCACGCAGGGCTGAGGAGCAGATGAGCAGCTCATGGGATATCAATGCTCTCCAGTGAAGCATGGGGCAGCAGCCGTAAAACAGCAGGAGCAGCCGCTTAGAAAAGCTGTTCCAAGGAATCCAGACGTGCTGGGCTTTACTTTCTCTCCAGTGAACTGGCCAAGACCCAAGGACCCGAAGGGACAGTGTCAGCTCTAAGTTGCCATGCCCCTGGTTGTAAAATACCACTTAGGAAAATTAACTTTTCTGTTGTATGTTTCTTCCCCCATTGCAATTTTAAAGGGAAACAAAGTGAGGGCTTTTTATTTTTTATGCTGTTTTAAGAAGTGCCTGCATAAAAAGGCAGGCTCCAAGGGAAAAAGCAAAAGGTTTCTGACATGCTTGTTCTTTGTCATAAGAATATGAAAATATTTTAATGTGCTTGTTTGCTTCTTCAGGATTCTTCGTATTTTGCTTTGTACAAACAGAACAAAGGGGCATTGACTGGTCTACTGAAGAAACAAGTTTTGCATTTCCCCATGGCAGAGAAAAAAGGAACTGAACTAGGTTTGAGCTCCCTTTGATGAAAAAGGACAATGTATCTAATACTCGGATCTGTGGGATTTGTGGTTTTGACAAGGGCTAGGCCAGCATTACTGAAACTCCTAAAATAAGTCAAATAATTAGCATCCTCCCTAAGGGGCACATATGAAACCCTCAAATACAAACTTGGACGTTTCCATTCAGGCTGAGGTGTCAACCTAGCAGCTGCTGATGGTGTACTTCTGGCAAGCTGTAAGGACCAGTGATACTGCATGTGGGAAATGAAAGAGAGGAGAGGAGGTACCTTCATGCTGAAGGTGGTCTGACTGGTTTGTGAAGGACAGATGAAGTTCCCTGGTGGCTTCTAACTACCAGCCTGGATGCAGGTGAGGGGAGAGGGCACATAACCTTAAGAAAAGTAGCCCACGTAAGAATCCTGATTGCTTGTCCATCCTTGGCCCACCTGAAAAGGAGGATTGGTCAAGGCTGGCCACTCTCACAGCCTGAAGGAATGTCTCTGGGAGCCTCTATCCCTGCGGTGTGTGTCCTACCCTTCTCCCCTCACAGGCATGGTTATTTATCTTTCAGCCAGTCCAATGAGCAGAATCAGTTCACCAAGGGCAGACTGACAGTCAGAGCTGGCTTGAGAGAGGCAGCCAGAAACACATCCAAATGCAAGCAGGAGAGGGAGGAGGAGAAGAGTGAGGAGAAGGCCTTCCCTTTATCCATGCCAGCAAGCAACTAGGGTCAGCTCAATCCCACCTTGGTAAGCCTCACACAAAGCAGTAGGAAACCAGTGATTCAGTCCAGCTTACTACTGTGGCTGCCCCAAACAGGGCTGGGAGACTTTCTCCCACTTCTCTTGTTGAAAGCATCTGCCTTCTCTGGAACATGTTCTGCTGATGTGTACCAGGCTGTGTCAGCAAAGAAACAAGCCCATGTCCCAGGAAGCTACACCAGTTTAGTCCATGTGTATATGGCACAGGCTGTCCCATAGCCACCTAAACCAAGAACACCTGAATTGCTGTCTGTGCTTTGGCATCTGTCCTTGCACACAGCTTACTTCTCTGAGAAAACCTACTTAGATTTCCTCAAGAAATAGAAGCTCACAACCACTTTCTAATTTCTTGGAACAGAGGTTTTGCATATACTAAAAAAGGCATAGCCATCATGGCTTACTTACAGGGTTGAGAGGAGGTTTTGGCAGGGACAAAATCTCTACAAAACTTCCTTTGGAAGCAGCCCCTCCTCTCTGTGCTGCCTTGGCACTGTCCAGATCACGACTCTTGGTTATATCCCAGGTTTCTCCTACATGCACTTATTGAATCTCCTCCCCTTATTTTCCCCAGTGTGTTGGGAAGACAAAGCCACACAATGGGTTTTAGTGAAAGAGTTTAATTTTCCACCCTGAGTGCTAATTCCCAGGGGAAGACAAAAAAAACCACCCTTTAATTACGATTAGTTGCTGCCTTCAGTTTTGATGACTTATCTTTGATACTGCATTTTCTAGAGCACAGTGGTTGGCTGTAACCAATTCTGGCCATGCCTCTTGGTGAGCTCATCAGTGCAGTGTTTCTTTGGAAGATGATTTTTTTTTTTCTCTTTGCCATTTGTCAGGAGCTGTGGACATGCTTCCAAACCTTCTATTGGTTGAGTAGTGCATATCTTTAGTATGAAGTATGTTTATGTGATTATATTAAATTTATATACATGTAAAGACAAAGATGGAATAAGATTAGTAAATTTTAAGATGGAGTATCTGGTCACAGTTGTAAGGAGAATTTATTCCCTGGAAAACTGTCAGAGTCTAGCCTGCTCAATAAAGCACCTTCAATGTAGGCAAATGAAACTGTAGCAGTTTCTGGACCAAAGAGTCTCTTTTGAGACATGACAGTCCCACGTTCTCTCCGCACATCAATGCTTTGTGGTTCCTTGCAGGGAAACTCATCAATCTGTGGTGATAATTATATGGGAAACCTCACTGGAAGCAGATTTTAAGAAAAGGGTATAGGGATTAGTTATCTGAGAGGCAGCAAGTGTCTGGGAAGCAGCTACACTGGATTCTCGCAGAGAGTGAATTATTTACATATCTGTTAACTGGATCACAGAGAGCAAATCTGAGATACTCCTTAGGAAGAGCTACCTGAATATATCTCACCAGTGCATGTTTGACACTGGCCAAGGGAAAGCTGTGTATGAGAAGACTTATTTGCCACACAGCTGGCTCAATGTAGAACCTTTGTGGAGAAGAGACATATAACCAAGCAATACTGCTAGACATAGGCAGCTTTTCAAAGCACATGGTGTTTTCTCCTTCGTAAGACCATTATTTCCAGTTGTTACTGTCAAGAAATAAATCAATAAATCTCAGATCCATGCAATCTATTCTTAAAATGTAATGGGACCTCGTAAGTAAGGTCTACACTGGTAATTTGCTATCAGCTTGGTCAGGGACAGTCAAATTGCTTAATTACACATAACAGTTACTCTGTAAAGACTTAGGAAAACACAGATAAACGTAACTAATCCCTCTTTATTTATTCCCTGCAAACCAAAGCCTATGGGGTTCGAGGGTGGTGGTGGGGGGTGGGGTGGGTGGAAGCTGTCCAATTAGCATAATTAGAGACGGATGTCACTCAAACCTTCTCCACAGCCCGTAGACATCCTGGATAAATTTTGATTAAGCAGTGAAGTCACGACCATACACAACTTTTCCAAGGGTGGTGGTGTCCCAGGGCCGATTTCATTGCCTGCTCTTCTGCCTTCCTGCCACTGGATGGCATCTTCTGCAGGCGCCTGAAGCGCCATCATGCTGGTAGGGGGCTTAGGACGCTTGGTGCATCTCTCCAGGGGTCGGGTACCAGGCGCCGCACACCCCCGGGAGCAGCATCCTCCCCCGTTTTCACGTGCGGGGGTGTCTTCTTCGCATCGCGGGCGTGTTGATGGGAATTCGGGAGGCAGAAGTAAACTGACGACTCTGACAACCTCGTGTTCTTATTTGTGAAGATGCAAGGAAGGTCCCCGCTGCCCTCCCACTGCTCCTGGCCTCCTCACCTGGCCGACTAGCTGAAGGAATCAACCGTCTCCCATAGCTCCGTCCAGCTCCAGATGTGCCTGCTGAAGCCATCTCCAGCGGGGTAGCATCTGCGTACCGGGGCTACCTCAAAAATAGCCTCGGAGTCCTGCATCCACAACGGACAGATACTGAGCAAACACTGCTTCCAAGATCAATCGTCACAGCAGCTCCTCTTTACTTGAGAATAAAAGGTGATTGCAATCAGGAGAGACAAAGCTTCAGATGATGTGGCACTTTTCTTCCTTTGGTGATTACATTGCCCCAGGTGATGCCTTTCCTTCTGAAGAAAGTCATCACAACAGCATTTTGTGGGAGATAGGATCTGTGCTCCTCACATCAAACAAAGAGTTTTCACCAAACTACTACCTGATTAGCATTAAAAGACTGAACTACTGTAACACAACACAAAACCGCCTGCACTTCATCCTACCACCTTCTCTGGTCTGCATCTGGATCTCAGCAGCCTCACCTTTGTATCTGGGACAGAATGTGCAATCCCTGGTTACACCAGGCAAGTTGTGCTTCTTTGATACCATTTACCATCCAAACGCTGAATGGATCTTCAGGTTGAATCACACAGAATCACAAGGTTGGAAAAGACCACTAAGATCATTGAGTCCAATCTTACCTGTCGTCTCCTAATTCATATCCCTGAGCACCTCATCTATCTGTCTCTTAAATACATCCAGGGATGGTGACTGTCATGGTTTCACCCCAGCTGAGAGCTGAACACCACACAGCTGCTCTCTCTAAAATGCTGGAAGTGAAAAGATAGAAAGGAAGACCAAAAAGAAAGACAAACCTCACGGGATGGGGTAAGGACAGTAGAGAGAGATAATGAAGATAGGACTTTATAATAAAATATATTAAAATGATCATAAAGGTATAACTTCTCACTGAACTGCACACCCCAGGCCATACAGCTCAGAGCCATTCCAGATGAGTTCCCAGAACCACACATCCTGAAGCTGGGCCCTCCTCCCCCCACCAGCCCCCTTTATACTGAGCATGACATAATTGGCATGGAATACTCTCTTTGGCCAGTTTGGGTCACTTGTTATCAGGGCTGCTCTCATCTAACTCCCAAACACAGCATTCCACCGGCTGCTAGAACAAAAAATAACTCTACCCTAGCTGGAACCAGGACAGTGACTCCACCACCTCCCTGGGTAGCCTGTTCCATAACCCAGCAACTCTTTCGGATAAAAAGTTTTTCCTAACATCCAATCTGAACCTGCCCTGGTACAGCTTAAGGACATTTCCCCTTGTCCTATCACCTGTCACTTGGCTGAAGAGATCATCACCCACCTCTTTACAACCTGTCAGGTAAGTGTATGTAGTGATAAGATCTCCCCTCAACCTTCTCTTCTCCAGGCTGAACAATCCCAACTCCCTCAGCTGTTCCTCATAAGGTCTGTTGAAAGGAGAATTGTGGATTGCCAAAGAAAGCCTTACCTGTGCAGCAGGTGAGGGAAAGGTCCCAGCTCTCAGTCCTCTTCTTCCTGAGGTGTGGATGGGTGATGATGAACACAGGTAAGTCCTCCTTCAAGACACACTCTTAAACACCCTTTAAAGACTGCAGAAACCAGAAAAGACACAGAACAATGAGTGTTCTGGGTGCTAAATGTTAGAAAAGCATTAAGATAATCATGGCAGGGAAAAAAAAAGCAAGGAAACTCAAAGCAGCCCCTCTGGAGATAAAAGAATCAAAAGAGAGACTATAATAAATTCTGACCAAAAGATAAAAAAAAAATCCCTCCCTAACACACACGCTCACAAAAGATGAAGAAAAAGGCAGCCTGATTCTATTAACCAAGTATTAACACCCCTGGCTAAAGAAACCCTACAAAAAGGAAGGATTAACATTTTCAATAAAGGGGACCAGATATTGCAGTGCTAATCACCAGCACTCTCCACTGACAGGAGAATGGAAAATAATGTTCTTAATAGTGTGAAACAGAGCAGGAGGTTCACAGGCAAAGAATCAGGGGTTGCTGCCGGCAAATGACAAATAACCCGGTTAGAAAAAGGCATCGCAGATTGGGGGAAGTCTCTGCAAGGCATGGTGGTAACTACACAAATTGTCCCAGCATTCACGTGTCTGGCTGAGCTGCAGCTCTACCAGAGGGTGTCGTGACAAGGTCTTTAGCACTAAACTCCCAACTCCCTCTTAGCATCACGCTTTTTGAGTCACCGTTTCATAAGAATAGACCCCCAAACACCCTATGCAGGGCATAATATCAAGGAGCCTGAGAAAAGCGCTCATTCTCTGAGTAGCTCTTTAGTGTAATGCCTACTCTTCTTGTGCTGCCTGTCATTATGGTAGGAGCCTGCCTGTTACCTTAAGGTGCACATGGAAAGACAGGAAACTGTCCTGTGATTTAGTGTAACTGTGAGCAAGTTACATGTTTCTTTACAACCAAGTCTGCTGGAATCAGCTATTCACCATCCCCCTTTAGCAGCCAAGTAGGACTGGGCCATGCTCCCTACAGAGCAGCTTCCCAGGTGTTATAGGTAATCACAGAACCACAGAAAGTAGGAGTTGGAAGGGACCTTGAAAGATCACCCAGTCCAACACCCCTGCCTGAGCAGGATCATCTAGAGTACATCACATAGAAACATGTCCAGATTGGTCTTGAATGTCTCCAGAGAAGGAGACTCCACACCTCTCTGGGCAGCCTGTTCCAGTGCTCTGTCACCCCCACAGTGAAAAAGTTTTTACTTACATTCACATGGAAGTTCCTATGCTCCTGCTTGGACCCATTGTCCTATCACTGGCCACCACTGAGAAGAGCCTGGCTCCATCCTCCTGACACTCACCCTTAACATATTTATAAATATCAATGAGGTCAACCCTCAGTCTCCTCCAAGCAAAAGAGACCCAGCTCCCTCAGCCTGTCCTCATAAGGAAGATGTTCCACTCCCTTTATCATCTTGGTGGCCCTGAGCTGGTCTCTCTCAAGGAGTTGTATGTCCTTCTGGAACTGAGGGGCCCAGAACTGGGCAAAATATCCCAGGTGTGGTCTCACCAGGACAGAATAGAGGGGGGAAGCTATCCCTGCTTTTAACACACCCCAGGATGCCATTGGCCTTCCTGACCATGAGGGCATGAAAATACTGGTCAGGGACATCTGCTAAAAAAGAGGGCTGGGAGAGGTGGGAACAGAGGTTGAAGGTTTTAGGCTTCTTTCTCCCACCACCGTTGTGAGCACGGCATTTGTGTGTGATGTCCAGTGGCACAGTAGCTTTGGACACGCAGAGCTCTGTGTGCACACTTTGTGTTTCTTGGATGCTGGAAGGGTGATGTATGTATGCATCGAGCTCACTGTCATACTCAGTGTGAGCAGACCTGTTTCTTCCAAAAGCCTCCCCAGAGAACCCCAGGTTCTATCCATTTGGTGGCAGAAAAGCTTTGGCTCGCATTATAAGCACCATTTCTAGCTGCCATAGGACTGGAGCTACAGGAGGTTTTTTAACCTGTCTCATTAGATTATGAGTTGGTGGGTGCAGGGATTTGTTCTTTCTCTGTTTTCATGCACCACTCCAGTACAATGAAAGCCCCTTCTTACCGGGGCCTTTGGGTGCTCCCACTATATGATGTGATTGACTATAATCAAGAATCCTCTTGCTCCTTGCCCTAAAGTGTCTGCAGAGCCAATTAACATTCCTGCTGTACACAGGTACCTTTTTGTCCATTCCTGAAAGATGGGGTTTTGGAAAACAACAGAGACAGACAGAGTATTACCTTCTCCCGCTCTTACAGGCTTGAGGAGAAAAATCATCCCCTCTGGAGACTTCTAGGGCATTTAAGTAGGCAGAATTTAATTACTGAAAGTGTATTAGGATGTTCTCTGAGCTTCTTGGAACAAGATCGAAGCAGTAGTGGGACCAGGAGTGCAGACAACCCACATGTTTACTCAGAGGGCTTCTTCCCAAGTTTGCTGAATCATGAGCAGCTCTGACGCAGGGAATTCTCTCCCTGGTGCTTGTTTCACTCTGTGTTGTACCAGGGTACAGCGCTCCGGTTTACACCGTGTTTCGATTTTGCACTCAGGTTTAAATACTGTTTTTTTCTCTCACCGTTGACCCATATGTTCATTTGCATGGAGTCCACTATACTCACAAAACCTCATCCAGGGAAAGATGCTAGTCTGAGGTTTCTCTGAAGCTTCCTCAGGGGCCCTTTGGTTCACGAGAACACTGTTACCAAGAGATTAAATGAATTAAAAATTGATGACTGTTCTGCACTGGATGTCTTGCAGTCAAGGATATTTAAACAGATAGCAGGGAGGATGGAGGGAAGATTGCTTGCCAGGCTATTTTTTCCTGTTTTTAAATAATAGTTTTATGGGGGCAGGGAGGAGGAAACGGAAGGGTGGAGCGAGGATTGTGTCTGGTGGTTCTGGGTGAGTAAATTCCTCTTATAAATGCCATATTGAGAGAGAGTAGAGTGCTCTGAGAGAGGCACTTTGCCTGAACAACACAGAAGGTGCCTAGGGAGAAATCAGGATTTTCCAGATTAATACCATTTGAACCCAGTGCTTGTCCTGGCAGGGCTGGTCACTAGTGAGTGCGGCCAGGGAGCTCCCCTGTTCCAGCTCCCTGCAGCCTCTTGGGGGTGGAGGGGAACACATCCCAGAGACAAGATGGTGGCCTGCCACAGTTGCTTGCCAGAAAGGCAGGGTGAAAGGCAAAGGGAGCAGAAAGACAACAAAGCCAAAGAGCCATTTGTCCAAATCAATCCAGCTTTAGATTCAGATGAGATTCAGCGCCACTTTAGGTACTGTTGGCCCAGGGGTTGTCCATGGGGCTTTTAAACCATCTAGTGGGCTGGGTCCTGGGATGTTTGTGTGTGTGTTGTGTGTTTTGTGCTTTCACTGGTGCTGCTGATGGAAGCAGATGGAGAAATGACTGGTCCTGCAACTCTGGCTGACTGCTGAGCATATTACAGGTCCCAGTCTGCTGTTATGGTTCACATGATATCGTGTTCTCAGTTCAGCTCTTTAAACCAAGGCCAAAGTTTTAAAAAATGGTAGTGACTACTGTTCCTTTGTCTTTTGGTCCCCATTTGGAGCTGATTTTAAAAGAACTGTTTTTCACAGTGTCTGCTCTGAACTTGCTAGGCACCTTTAAAGATATCATGAGCTGAGTACTCCAAAGCACCTCTCTTTTCTAAGGCTGATGCTTTAACTCCACCTGCATCCCTAACTTCATCTCAGAAGATGCTGTACTGCACAGAAGGCAAGACGTATAAATCCACGGCTGGATTAGGTCTGCTAGCAAACCAGTGTATAAACTGGTCTATGTGTGTAGTCTTTGTGCCTTTATCCCACATGAAATGACAGATTTTTTTGCATCACTCTAGCCTGGAGAGATGACCGACTCAGCCTTCTCCCCTGTCTTTACCTGCATAAATGCAAAGGCTCCATGTCAGTGTCAGTGGTAACAGAGGACCAGAGGAACAGAAGAGGATGTTTTGTCTGCTGTGGATTTCCATGCCTCAGATTGCATCAGTTATGAATATAAGACAGGAGTTCAAAGTCAGAAAAATAGATCCATTGGGCAAATCCCATAGATGCGCTGAGCATACTGTTACAGGTTCTCCATAGATGCTTTTGTGGGAGGGCGTGGGGAGAAGGAGAGGACAGGGAAAAGAAAAAGAGAAAGCACTGGAGATTGTTCACTGTGCTTTGAATTTAAGTTGAAACAAATGATAAAACTTGTGACATCCATTCTTGGCTGAGAGATGAATAAATACCTCAGTAGTTGCTCAGGATAAACCAGCATCAGATCCTTCCTTGTGTGATTCGATATATTGGCTAACTCATTAAAATTAATGGTCTCAGTGACCACCCAAGTTGCATTTTCCTTGTTTCTTCAGAAACTATTAATTTCCTAGGAATTTAAAAAATGTTTCATTCTGTGAAGTAGCTATTATACCTACATGTAAGCTAATATTAAATATGTACCGCCTTAGCTACATTAAAAACACCGTCATTCAAATATCAAAACATAATTGACCCAGTTAAAGAACAACAGCTGTGAATTTATTTTTCATTCTAGTTTTCCTCCATGAAATGAGCCTGTTTTCTTTGGAGAAGAATGAGTGAGGAAAGCCTCAAATACACGGATGTAATTGCCTTCATTAAAAGCTGGCTGAACAGACTTTATCCTGTGGGGTCTACTCTCCATCTCTCCGAGGTAAGTTCCCATGTATTTTTAATGGGAAACTTATTACCCATCAAACCTGTATTCTTGCACTGGTACATGAAGGTGGATGTTCTGTACTTTTTCATCTTGCTGGGTCTCCAGGGAAGAGCAGCTCATTACGGCATCAACTGTCCCTGCCCTTTGCAAAAAGCCCCACCAAGGTTATATCAAGAGGTGATGGATAAAGGCGAGCTTTAACCCTTGACCTTGACTTTCCTGGTGCTGAGTGTTAATAAATCTACATTTAGGGGTAGAGGTTTTCTCCCAGCTGCTCTTTGTTTGGGAAAGGGGTGACGTGCTGATGCACAACAGGTTGCATTTCCTAGGGTGGTGCTTGGCAAAGGAGACAATTCCTTTGCCCCTACCTCAGAGCCCTGCACCCATTGTGGGAGGATGGCTATGAACAGGGCTTAGGTCTCTGGTGGGACTCATGTCACACGATAGGCTGAGATGTTTTGGATATATGGGCTCTCCTGTTTTCACAAGGAAACACTTCCTTGGTACTACAGAAAACAGCACACTTTGCTGTTCTCTCTGCTGGAGCCCATGGGTGAGGCTGAAACAGCATTTAACTGTGTCACTGTCTTCACAGATCTGTTTGAGGTGACTTTTAAGATGGTAAAAAAGGGACCTCCACCCTGCCCCATCACACCCATAGGGAACCAGCTTTATTGAGTAACACGAGGAAATAGGTCCTTTGAAAGGCTTCAGAAACTTTAGGGATATATTTCAGGAGCAGTCTTCAGCTCCCCACTTGCTCAGCATCCCCTTGCCAAGTGACCTGAAAGCTCTTCCCAAAGTTGCTCTACGTGTCCAGGAAGGAGCAACCCTAGTCCTTTCCTCTTGTCTACTTTTCTCCCTCTATTCCTCTGCTTAGTTTTCTTCAAATGCTCAATCTTTTCCATTCTCACTCCATTTTTCTCAGCTGCCTTTAGAGAATGGTGCTGGGCTCAGTCTATCCTTGCATCATTTTTCTTAGGAGCTGTAATGCTGCTGGGTCTTAGGTTTCCCAGTGGTGAAAAGGGCTATTTGGGGCACACCTTGACGTAGATTAGAGAATGAGCAAATTAAAGACCTGGGCTGGTGCAGTGTGCTTCTGAACACTTCGTTTCTTTCCTGATGTAAAGTATTGCCCTAAAACTTCCAGTGCATGAAAGCTGCCTGTGGTAAGTGAGGTACAAAAATTAGCTCCTGCATAGAGCTACTCTCAACGGCTCTGGGCATTTCAGTGCTGTCATCTTCTAGGGAAGTTAAATTGCTTAGTTCCCTGTATCCAATTAGCTCTATAATCAACTTAGCAGAATGTGGAGCAGGAGTGTGCTGAGATTGGGTATAGTCATTTTGTCAGAGGATGCGTTCAGATTGATCTCAAATAGGGGCAAGGACCCATGAGGGGATCTCAGAATAGAGGGCAGAGATTACACCGAGCTGATCAAAAATGGAGCCTTTACAGAGCTGGGGAGGGGGGTGGGTGCTTTCTGCTCATGAGAGGAGAAATACCAGAAATGCCAAGCCCAGAAATTAACGGTACAAACATTTGGTTTTTATTAATTTTATGTAAATATTCAAGCTTATTGTAAAAAAAAAAAAAAAAAGCAGCTGGCAGTAGCACTGAGAATTGAGCTTTAAAAGTGACAGGGTTTGCAGGTAAGTGCAATTGGCTCTGGTATTGTCCCTTCTTGGTCTTTCTGTACACCGAGGCTTTGTTCTGTGACTCTGCAATTTGTTCAAACTGATTTATTGCCAGAAGCACATTTAGCTCCTTCTTCCTGGGTGTATGATTCTATGTAGGATAAATAGCTGGAATGAAACCCTTACCCCTTCTAAATCTCACAGTTTGTGCAAACATATTAGAGGAAGATCTCACAGCCCTGCAGCTATTCAGCCAGCCGTTTGGAAGAGAGACCTTTCTTCACAGCTCCTTTGCAGTGGGCACCAGTCCAACATTTGCTTGCATGATGAGCCAAGGTGACAACCTGTGTCAGAGCAGTTCAACGTGGCACAACCCTTCCACATCTCTGAGACATCACTGGCTCCATCCGGTGCTATCCTTGCATAGATGTTTCTGACAAATGTCCATTTGCTCCTTGGATGAGTTCTCTCAAGCCCTGGCATATAGTGCAGAGATCAAAACAAAGGCCACATGAGGAGGTCGGCAATCCATAAACTGGAGATACAAGAAAGGCCAACAAGGAAATGAAAATATAATTACCTCCTTCCAATGAGGCAACTGAAACTTCAGTGTGTTTTTCTCAACTTTCAGATAAATCTGTAGAGCAAGGAAGCATAAAACAAGAAGGAGTGGGAATAACTAGAACAAAAAAAAAAATGTTTTCTAGGGGCAAATGAGATAAAACTGTACCAGCAGGTCTTAAGGGATGGTCGTCTCAGCTGGGCACCATGATGGTTGTGTGGTATTGTCAGCAAGGGCTTATCCAACTCAAGCCTGAAGTCTTATGTTTCTGTCAAAACAGTAATCTTTTATCTTGTGTTCTGCTTTTTTTGTGATCTCTTCCCTTGAGTTCTGGTTGGTTTGCAAGGAAGACATGTTT
This sequence comes from Heliornis fulica, assembly GCA_013399135.1. NCBI lineage: Eukaryota > Metazoa > Chordata > Aves > Gruiformes > Heliornithidae > Heliornis > Heliornis fulica. The sequence goes on along the minus strand of VXBZ01012775.1, from coordinate 591,633 downwards.
GATTCATGACTCGTCATGTTTACTCTTCATTTATGACTGTGTTGTGGATGCTCAAAAACTGGTGCCTTGGGTCCGATGGCATTGCTGGCATGGTACTGTGTAGTATGTCAGGCAGCTCTGAGGTCAGGGATCCTTATCATGACACATCCCCGGTCTCTTCTGCTGTGGTGGGACATGGGAACTGAAAGCTTACAGATCTGCAACTGCACGTAAAAGAGATATCAGCATAGGAGCAGGAGCTGGTCGAAAGCATGAGACTTGATGGTTTTGTCTACATTGAGAACTTCCTTTCATCCCCAGATTCATCCTGTGTGATACAGGTCCCCTGGTAAGTGACAAGTGGTGTGACCCTCCTGCAGCAACAGAAGGCAAAGGGAATAGCTATTTCTAATGCCCTAGGGACACCCACTGGCCAGATTAGTCCTTCGCCCTTGCCCCTTATCACTGCCCTTTAAGGTTCAAAAGTTGAGGTGTCCTCAGCATGGCTACAGGATGGGAAAAATAAACACATTTTCTTCTCTCTCCCAGCCATGCTGAAGTCAAATAAACTTTGCACATTTTGCTGACAGAATTTAATATTTTCCACCTTGTAGTCTGCCAAGCAGAAACCTTGACAGAGAAAGGCATGGCGATAAGCCCGAGCTGGAGCCGTGTCTGTCTCCCAGGTCAGAGAAAGGTCAATGCACTTCAAATGAATATTGCTGGTGCTTCTGTTACAAGGCCCAAGCAGTTCAAAGCCTGGCTGTGTCCTCTGTGGCTGAAAATCATTCACAGTGCTGCTTCCCGAGCAGCAGATTGGCTTCCCATTACACAGGCTAATGAGAAAGTGTCATGAGTGGTCTTGGTAATAAACCAGCACCCCCCACCCACTCTCAGCGCATGTGCAGAGATTTTGAAGAGAGAGAAAGAGAGAAAGAGAGAAAGAGGGAAAGAGGGAAAAAGGGAAAGAGGGAAAGTGAGAAAAAGAGAAAGAAAGAGAGAAAGAGAGAAAGAGAGAAAGAGAGAAAGAGAGAAAGAGAGAAAGAGAGA
>VXBZ01012775.1:494279-590567 GCA_013399135.1 Heliornis fulica | reverse complement strand
AAGGAAGGAAGGAAGGAAGGAAGGAAGGAAGAAGAGAAGAGAAGATTCTCACATCTTGTACTTTTCTATCCTCATCCACAAAGTACTGAACCTGGAAATCGAAGCAATGGGATCAAGAGAAATGGAAGTAAGAACTGCCTGTGCGTGCATGACTAGCCAAACCCTATTCCCTTAAAGCCATCAGCAGATCAGAGCTGTCCACTCCCAAGGGAAGCATGTTGCACAACCCTAGCACCATCAGATTTTACAGTTATTTTAGCATTTACAGCATTTTAGAATTTCCCAGGTAAAGGTATCAATTTTAGACATTTGTCTTTTTTGCAACACCTCCCTGCCACTTCTCCAGTCTTGCACCTAGCTGCCAGCAGTAGAGCACAGTGGCCTCTGTTCCCTCCAATCTCCTGCCTAATTGGAGCAAAGACTCAGGATCTGGGTCTGGACAGAAATAAAAAGATGCTGACCACAAATTGCAGATCACCACAGAGCCTCCTGATTAATACGTGGTGAGGGAAGGTATCTGACCTTCCGGATGCAACAGCATGGGGACTCTTACTGGGCTGGTGTGTCCATAGCATTGCTAAGCTGTTGCTTTACAAACTCTTCTTGGCCATGCAGTGTCTCTCTTTTTGCATTTGGATAGCTGAGGGGGCAATACGGTGCCCTCTGCCCCTTAGCCCACTCTTGTTTCCAATGCAGCTCCAGGGAGGAACGGCAGCAGCCTTTGTTACATACTGTCATGATGCTGACAGGTCAAAAAGCATCATGATCATAAACCACTTCTTTACAGGCTAAGGCCAAGGTTTGCAAAGATCGATTTTCCTGCCCTGCGTGCTTCACTAATTGCACTCCATTTCTCAGAAGCCATTGCATTAACTCTGACTTTCTAAAGACCCCCACCCGAAACGCTGCAGACATAAAACCAGCACAAATTCGCAACACAAATAATTTTATTGGTAATTTATTGGCTGCCCACTATTATGTATTGTACATTGTGCTACAGAGGTCATGAGCGTGAGAGGTTCCTCGCTGCTTCCCCCTGGGTCAAGCCAAACCTGAGGACAGGAGATGAAGGGAGGACAACTGCTTTTTCTCCGAGAAGATGTGGGGATGGTACAGCCTGCCCAAACAAAGGGTGGGGTGGGCAGTGGACAAAAGGGTCAGCATGCAGGGAGAAGCCACTGAAAGCTGAACAAGGACTGGACCCAGTGGAAAAAGGCAGAGCTGTTTACCAGCCTTTCTAGTTAATCTGTTTCGCTCACCTAAAGAGAATTCTCTTCATCAAAATAATTTACCTATCTTTGAGTTATTATTTGTATGTTTTATTAAGACCTGAATAGAGAGACTGGGATATTCTGGTGGCTTCCATGTGATGGATGTCTCACCTGGGCATCTTTTCTGTGGTGTCACAATTCAGTGACTCATGGCTTCCTAGGCAGATCTCACCCTGGTGAGGACCCAGAAGCTTTCCTGTCAAGGCTGCAGGAAGCTCTGGGCCCTTGCACCAATTTTATTGCAACCATGAAACAAGTCACAGATTCTGAACCCAGAAAGCTAAACCAGAGCATTCTTTGTGTTTAATCCTCACCAGAAGTCACAACACACCCAGTAGACCCTAGGATGAATTACAGACTTCACATGGAAGAATGGAAGTGTCCAAGTGCTGTTGTACCACTGTACACTCACCCTTTTCAGCATATGCCCAATTTTGACTCCCAATCTCTTATTTCTTCTGAAAACCAGCTTTTACACTGAGGTATCACGTTGGTCAGGCTCTGTTCTCCAGAGGAAGGGGTTACTATTAAAAAGTTGTGAAGTTATTAAAGAAGGAAGTGTGGAGAATTTCTGTGAAAATTTTCTTGGGCACTGGTAAAAAGTCTGTCTTAACTGTCTATGAGTGCTGTTTCAGAAAGAGGTCAGTCTAAGAGCATAGGACGAGCTGCCCCCACCTCTCCTTTCTGCAGCAGGAACTTGGGCTGCAGCATTATGAGAATTGAAAAAGGGAGGAACTGAATCAGATATTCAGAGACCAGAACGGAGTGAGTGACATTAGTGACCCATCTGGTCATCCAAGATTAGGGTGATTTGGGATTTAGAAGACATTAATACGTAGCAGTTCTACACAGTAATGCATATTCTACATCTAATTCTAATGAGAGGTGTGTTTTCCCTTTTGTATTAGACTGCAAGAAGACACAGCGAGACTGTGAGTGATGGGTCTGACTTCTCACATCAAATTTTGTAAGGCTGGGTTAACCAGGAGACCCATGAAATTGGGGCCCAGCGTTTGGGAGGCGGCCCCTCAATTAATCTGGGCTGCCATCTGGGTTTAACCTCAAATCCAGAACAGCCATTGCAACCCGCAGTAAAGCCCCAGGACTAAAGCATCCAGGACAAGTCAGAGAGAGGAACATCTCTGTGGTTTAAGCTGTCAAAACACTAAACATGAATAATAAGAAGGGATGATTGAAGGGAGGGGAGGTAGTAACTTTCAAGGCATAACAACACTTGTGGGTTAATCCACCTCTGTGGGTTAATCCATCTCAGTGGTCTTGTTGGCATTTAAAGTTCCTCTGCCTTCGCCATAGCATAATGATGGGGAGGCATAACTGCTCAGAAATAGAAAATATTTCTGCCCCTGGGTTTTGCCTGTCTGTGTCATTGTTATTAAATAGAAACTCTCCTTAACAGGCATCTTCAAGGGGAAACTATTGAGCAGGAGAGAGGGAGCTGAGACTACAGTGGCTTGCCTTCTGGTGCTTCCTCTCTTTCAACAGTGCAGATGTTACTTTCCAGTTGGGTTTAAGAGAGAATTCCTACTGTTTGAGGATGTTGAGAAGATTAAGGGATTAAACAGAAAGGGCTCCATTGCAAGAATTTCTCTTCCAGCTGGTGCTCAGTTGGAGTAGAAAGTTTTCTGAGCTACAGAGATGCAGATATGTTGCGCATGCAGATATATTTGGCTCCTCTGATTAATTTAATGTTAATACAGTGTCTTATTTTTCCTTTGAGGAAAATTATAGTAAGAAAATGCCACATGCTGTCAGTCTTAAAAGAAAATCAGAAGGGACAGTTGAAGTCCTGAAATTACTTTTTTTCAGGCTTTCAGTTCAGACTCACCACCCTCCTCCCTTCTCCATGCAATATTAACTATTTTTTCTTATAGTTTTATTACAAGTGGCAAGATTACAAATCTATAGCTGGATAGAGTAGGTGGACTGCAAATTTTCTCTCCCTTTTTCTGGGTTAAGTCCTGCCTTTCAAGTTATTTTACACATAAAGACATTCAGCTGCCTCTGATCTTCACGTGCTTTCTCTTGGTTTCTTTAGAATACAAAAGTGAATGGCTCAAGAAATCCAAAGTCCATTGAAGTCAGTGGTCTGTAGAGATTAGAATGCCTCTTTCTCACCATGTATTTTTAGGGGCAGAGAGTGCGTTGCAGAAGACTGGGTGTATTGGGGGGGAGGAACTGTAGCTGGCCTTTCCTCTTTGTCAGCTGTTAAAGGATTGCTAATACACTTTAAAGGTGGTTTGAAGTTTTAAAAAGCCCACCTAAAATAAGGAAACACATCTTATTTTTTAATACATTGAATGAGCACCCTGTGCCGTTAAGAAAGATAGAAGAACAAACCGTGTGCTGGACTGACCAATCCCTGTTACCTGGAGTACTGTGCAGCTCGTTGCCTGCTTTTTGGTACAGCACTTTCTCTTCTGCCATTCTGTTCCTATACTTCTTTTTGTTTCTACCTTGGTCCACGCTATTTACACCATGTTCCTTCTTCGTATTCACCTGATTGCCTTTCTTCCAATTCCTTTCCACAGGGACCGATCGAGGAGGCCTGGTAAGGGCAATGTCCTGTTTCCTGCCCCCAGTTTAAACATGGTTAAAACTGTGGACAAACCATTAACTTAATCAGCCTTCAATCCCTTCTTCTTCCATCAGACTCACATTCCCCCTATAGTTGTTTTGTCTCATAAATCTGATTTTCTGGGATAGGAACCTTCAGAATTGCAAAGTTTGCCTGCAAATGAGATAAAATGAGTTCTCATCCCTTCTAAGTGCCTTGAAGAGGAATAGTAAGGACTGGTGCAGTCTCTGCTCAATTACTTATATGATTACAGGGGCAGTAGCCAGGAAAAGGAGAAATATCACATATTCTCTGTACAAGTCACTCATCTTTTATAGTAATTTACCCTTTATTTCATAATCGGAAAAAAATCACCAGCACAGTCGTTCCTTTCTATTTTCCTAGTAACCACAACAAAGCCCTTACAGATCCAAGATACATGTGTTCGTGTAACATGAACTGGGCACAACTTAGACCAAGAAAAGGAAAGAAATTTGCAGTTCACCCAAAGCCGCTTTTTAAACTAAAGCTTTTTGTATGCTGTTTGGGGTTTGTTTTGTTTTGCTTTTTTTTTTTTTAAATGAAAATTGACAGAGTTGCAGTGCTGTTAATATTTTTATGTTGTTGATAGCATCCATGCTGTTGTGGACAGCAGCAGTGCGAATTCTTCAGGGACCCATAGATGAGTTTTTCTCCAACCCCACCCAGTACAGCTGTCAAGTAATAAATGAACTGGTTCCTCATGTTAGTTTTGCATTGGTTTGTGACCTATATTTTCACGGATGCTTTGTCAGCCTCCTTACCAGTGCTCTGACTCCCTCAGTCCTGCTCCTGTGCCTTCCTGTCCACAGCCCCTAGGGCTACAGCAGTCCCCTGACCAGCTGGAGGGTCCCAGCTGGTGTCCTGCCTTGCTTAGAGCATCACAGCCGCTACTGGGCTGGTGCGCTGCTCCACCTGCCCTAGAGCTTGTCACTCAGGGAGGATTGACATGAGCTATTAGTTGTGACGGACACACACTTGACTAGTCCTGATAGTGGTATTTTCTTTCAGGCTGTGACATTATTTGAACAGATCACCTTTGTTTAACGCTCACCATGATCTCATTTGTCAAACAGTTCTCCTGAAATAATGTGCCTGTATGAAGTTCTCAAACACGTCTATGTTTGAAGCAAGTTCTCTGCTTTTCAGTCCTTCAGGTGACACTATTAACAGCCCAAATACCTTTGTGAAAATAAAGCTTGGAAAAAGTTACTTCTCTGCTTGTTTTGTCCCCGTGTTTCTCATTCTGTCACCCTGAAGGGCTGAGAATAGCCCAAGGAAACTTCAGAGCCCTGTGACATTAGCTGCCAGGGGAAGGACGTTGGAGTCACGTACAAGTGCATTCTCATATATGTTAGGTCTTAGTACTCATCAGTACATGCATATTCGGTGCTGAAATGCAGATATAAACCAATAGAGCAGTAGAAGATCTGAACTGCCTGCCAATGAGTACAATATCTACTTTGTGGTGCCACAGTTCAGGAAAGAAACGCTTTTAAGAGCAGAAAACCAAGTTACCAAACTGTTGCTGTACTCTGTGTGTATTATAGGCTGTCGTGAACTCACAGGAGCTATGTGGTTATACAGCAGAAAAAACAGCCAAAGGTACCATAAAACTTTTTCATGCCCAGACAGGAAATTATCCTCTCACTTTTTAGAAAGATAATGCTTTTGAACATGTCAGAGAGCTAGAAATTAAATACATTTTCAATATTAAAGGGGGCAGATTCCTGGGTGAGCTAGAAGCACTAAATTTTTTTTAACCTTGAACTCCTTCCCCACCCATTTCCCCAAATATCCCAGCTCATTCCAAGTCCAGAGGATTTATTTTTCTTCTTGGCTGCTGGACAACTGCTAGTGGCCACCTAGAGCAGCTCAGAGCAGGACTACCATCAGCTGCAGCTTTGTTTAGGTGAGTTTAGAGATGATTTGTGGCTTTGCTGTTAGCTACCAGATGTCTCTGTGCTGTGCTGGGGATGGGTTCAAACAGAGGTGGGCTCGCTTCTTACAAATATGGAAAGTAGCACATTCTCCTGGGTTTTACAATGCCTGCTCAGTGTAATGTTAACAGCACATCTGTACACATCAGCAAAGAAACTGTCAATTAAGATATCTCACCATAGCACAAAGCTATTGGCCACGAAGCATCTTTGTATTTGTGGTTCCACACTGTGCCTGAGAGCAGTACTCTACAGAATTATCAAAGGAGGTGATTAGCGTAATGAATTTTGATCCTGACCAGAAGCTGTAACAAATCGGTTTGCTGAGCCAGCGTCACCTGATGAGTGCGCGTCAAGGCCCACTGTAATTCCTGAGAAAATTAGAGAAGGAAGCAAACTGCCATTGCAGGAAAATAAACTTGAGTGCTGAAACCTACGCTGCATGTGCATGGAGCAGGCGAGCTGTATTATTGTGCTCAGCAGGATCGCGCGGTGATAAAACGGGATCGCTCTGGCATTTCAGAATTGCTGCCTGTGTCGTAGCACAGTCCTCAAAATGCCAGAGTGCTGAGGAAGTGATGGGCTGGTTTCTTAGCAGGTGCAAATCCCCAGAGCTGCCCTGGGTGCACTGATTTGCACCACGTGCGGTTCTGGCACAAATTTAGACCACAAAGGAAATAATTTTCAGTGGAAACAAGCTTATTAAATTTTAAATAAAATCCCTCTCCTTTGGCAAAACTTAAATATTTGCTTACGTTTGCTTCTAAAAGGGTGCATTTGTGTAGAGAAAGGCTGGACTTTGCTAACTCCCTTTGTACAAAACAACACAAGCCCCTACATGGCTGTGTGTGATTATTACATTAACACATCTCTATGGTTACACCACAGAAACCTTTAAGTGTGAATGCATTTTTTTTCCTTTAAGTACCAAGATGTTCCTGATGGAAAAAAAATGACCTCTTCTTGGCTCCTGAGATAGAGTCAGGGATGTGATTAATGCTGACTGTATTCCACTGTTCTTCCCTGAAGACTAGCTATTAATATTTTCCAGTGATGTATGTCCTTTCACTTAGCCACAAATGGGTGGTCAGCAAGGTATCTAAGTCCACATTTTGTCTTAAGAAATCAATTTCACTGTACCATCCTGCATAGGGCTTTTGACTTAATACCTAGGGACTGATTCTTCCAAGAATGCGTGAATGGACACCTCATCCCATCTGACTTTTTTCCCACTTATCTGCCATTTCAAGCAGAGCCAACAGCCTGTGAAATGGAGGTGAGGGTATTTCTAGATTTAGTAGATTACCTGGTTAATTCACAGCAGCAAGATACTGGAAAGCCTTACACATCAGTTGCTGTATGCTCTTTGAGGTACAGCCTTGCAAAGTCTCTTTGATTTAACTTTATTTTTCGTTCCATCACTTGTATCATTAGGTTGGCCCAACAAATTAGCTGACACTTTCAGAAGGGTTCACCTCTCATTTTCTTTTAAGCGGACATGTTAATAGAGAAGAAAGGTATCCAAGGTCCGAAGCTGTGCTTTATTACACAAATCTGCACGACTAAATGAAAAAAAACAAAACAGCAAACCTGCAAGAGATTAGATCATAACAAGAACAAAGTGTGGCAGAACAAACCAGGCTACCAGTGGGTGAGACATATTAAAGATTTGAAAGCAAAGCTGGTTGCTGGAAGGGTGCTCACTCTTTGCTCTTATCTAGCAGCTTTCAGTTGCTTCTCAAGATCTATGAATTCCTTATAGTCCTCTGCAGACTCGTGGGAAAGTCTCCTTCCTTCCTTCCTTCCTTCTATGCCCCCCAAACCCATGATTTAGACTTTGCCTCCTGCTCCAGGCAGACCTCTTTAATCTCCCAGATGTTTCACCATCTGCACTGTGGCACTGCCTATTCTGTGCCCAGGGTCTCTGCCATGCCTCATTGCTGCTGGGAAGGCACAAGGTCTCCCTCTTTACGCTTCTCCAGGGGTTTCACCTCACCTGAGAGCTAGGACAAGCTCCCTCTTATGCTGCTACCCACTGTCACAGCCTCCTTAGCAGAAAGTCCTGTCCACAACCTGCTCAATGCTGTAGGAACATGGTGTGCAATGGGAAGGAACTTTCGGTACAAAGAGCTTTATTTAGCACTAAAAACATTGGGTTTATTACAATTTACCTTTGGTCTTTTCCCCACTATTGTTCATTATAACAATCTCAATTTCTTGTCGAATTAGATTGCAAGCTGCACCAGCATGAGGAAAGCTGCAGCTGAACAACATTGGGCAGACAGGAGCTGCTCCCTGCCAGACATCCTGGGGGTATGGTCACAAGAGGTCAGGGCTGGAAGGGGACCACAGACGCAGCTGTGAGGCAGATTTTATGTGCAAATGGTCCTAAAGGAGTGGGACCTGTGGTGTTCATGCAAGCAGGCTTGTGGCTTCACAAGCTAATGTCTGCCAGGGGATTGTGTGTCTCAGCTTTCACTTTTGATGTTTATGTGTTTATATGACCCCAGAACTGGCTTACCTGTTCTTTGGATGCAGTGTCACATCATTTTGTTATGCTACTGATCTCTTCTGATTCTTTTCTGTCTATTAATCCTTCATTCTGTCCTGGTGCCAGCAACTGAGGTGTCTAGTTAGTGTCAGTTTTGCAAGGTATATTCTTAAAAAATACATTTATGTAATTCATACAGGCATGTGAATGCACATGTTTGGCACTGCAATGATTTTGACTTCTGGTCACTAACAGAGTGGAATCAAGAACACATTTGTCTATGAATTAGTGTCTAGACATATAATAATGTCCCAAGCACCCCAGTTCAGCTCGTTAAAATCACTGGGGAGACTAAATTTTGCTGCCTTTCTCCATGTTCAGTGCGGGATTGTATGTAAAAGACAGTGAGCATGCGCTGGTGTCTGGCTGCATTCGGGCTTCAAGCAAATCTCATGCCCAAAACGGCAAAGTATCAGCGGTGCAGAGTCATGTATGCTTTCCCCCTTCAACAATTTTTTGCTCTGAAAAGCCGGGACACAACTGTTGTACATGTCTGTTCTATAACTGGCTCTTCACCTTGCTGCAAGTGACCATTTTGACAGAAAAGACAGTATTTCTGCCTTTGTATAATTTCGATAAAAGAAAGGGTAAATCCCATCCTCCTTGCTAAAAAGCTAGCAGCAAGTGGCGTATCTCACTCAGAAAATGTTTTTAAAAATGCCCGTCCCCCAAAGATATATAATGTTCCTGTTGCCAGGAGGCAATTGATATCTTCATGGGGAGGGCTTAATAAATTGAAACACAGTGGTCAGATTCCCAGACAAATGTCAAGGAAGGGTAGGTGTCAGGGAGAAACTATAGTAACATGGGAGGCAGACCCTGAGAACTAGCAATGCACGTGTCCTGGCAAATCAATTCCTGCCACAATGTACCATCCTAAAACTGCATGAAAATTAAGGTGAGCCGAAAACCTGAGAGGCTTTTAGAGTAAATAAATTCATTAGATTTTGGAAGAACTATATAATTTAAGGGATATTGTCAGAGTAGGGTGAGGACCAAAATTTCAATTAGTTGTGGGTTCATTTTGTGTGTTGCCAGACTTGGGACTCATGAAAATGATGTAATTAGTTTTGTTTATTTTTTTGCCTGCGATTGTTTCCTTGTGGTGTTTGCGAGCTCCAATTGCACGGTGATCAGCCAGGAAAGTGAAGGTAGTTATTGCAAGCAAGTTCTCCTAGACAGTATGATGATAGGAATGGTCATATAAATCAGTCAGCTCCCTCACTGATGTCAAACGATGAAAAACAACTAAGATTTATTTTGAACTTAATTCCCTTTAGATGGCATAAATTGAATTAGTTTTAAGGAATAGAGAGGAGGATATTTTTTCCTAATATTGGCCAGATCATGGGATTGATTTCAAAGGATAACTCCCTACTAAAATCAGCTAAAATCAGCAATTCTGCCTAACAAATGACTCGTGCTTTGATATACCAGAGCTATCTACCTGGAATGTCTTAATTAGGGAACAGGCTCCAAATTGAATACAGCCTCGAGGAGCAACAATGATATTTGGATTTACACATTCAAAGAAGCCTAGATTTAGGGTTTCCGTCTATCTTAATATATTTTAGTGTTACTTACAATCTACAGCTTCAGATAGCTAAAGGTGCAGTGGCTGGACTTAGTCCCTTTAACTGTGCTGTCTGTAATTTTGAACCAGCATGTTAAGAGCTTTTTGGTCTTTTTTTTTACCTGCAAAGACCCAGCAGAGCTGATTTAATCTCTAATGGCAAAAGCCAGGCATCAAGGTATGCTCTTTCTGTTGCTCTCAGAATCGATAATGTCAGCCACCGCATCAGGAGAAATACTGATCCTTAAATTTAGATGTCTAGAGTACAGTTTAGCTGTTCCTGCCTGTCTGACTCTGGTTATTTGAAGTATTTCGTGATGTGAGCACCCAGGACTGATGCCTGCTTCCTAATGTACCTGATGTTAGAGATGCTGTGCTCTCTTATGTTGACCAATGTTAACAGTATTTTATTAACGTTTTGGTGCCCTTTAAGCAGGCAAGGCTGTAGGTAAGACCAAGGAAAGTAGATTTGAGCAAGGGTTGTATAAAAATTGCATGACTTTTGGGGTTGTTGTGTAATGTTTTATACCTCAGAATGAAAAAGATTGGTTATGTTTACTCTTTAGGAAAAACAGATGATTATTGTAGAATGTGGGCAGAACAAACACAGAGGAATGGGCTGTTTACACTGGGGATTTTGGCATACATAGAAATTAGAAGTATGTAGGGATGGAAGTAAAAAAAAAAAACAAAAAAGCGCTTAGGAGGCAATATGGCCACACATCATATTATTACCCAGACAAATTCTTAGTTTGGAGCCATGTTCCTTCAGAATTTCTTTTAAACACCCAACCTGAACTTTCCAAGATGCATGGAGCGATGGCAGTGCCATGCCTCACTGTCTTTAGATGCTGAACTGCATTCCAAGAAGCTTAAATGACCTTAAGTCCCATCTTCACAGTAAACTTCCCGGGGAAAGGAGTTGCAGTGATAGCAACAGGACTAATTTGTGATGATATTGAGAGATGACTGACTTGTTGGAAAAAGGATGAGACACCAGAAAGTGTCTTGAGGGGGAAACATGGGAAAGCTTGTGGGGATCCTTGTTCAGAGGCTTAGGTCTATCATGCAATCAATAGGAAGGTCCCACTGTTACAGTCAAGTTCTCTGTTAATACCTTGATTCTTAACTCATGTTGATACCAGGTTTTTCAGATCTCAAGCTGTTATGTCCATCAGAAGCAAGGCTTCCTTGTTATGCTTTCTCATATCAGAGGTGATGTCATGCTGGGGAAAAACTTCACAGGGAGTCCAAACCTGATGCAGGCACAACCCTAATGGCTACAAGGTGTGTTGCAGGGTGCAGGAAATAGGGCCCATTTCTTCTACTCGCTCAAGTGTTGATTCTCTTCAGTGGAAAATTAAAAGGATTTCTATGTGAACATGGAAATAAAAGTTGAAATGGGGTTGACCCACTTTCTTTCTTTTCTTACGCGGCACCTCCTAAATCATGCCAAGGAAGATGGATTATACTTTCAGTTATGAGATAAACCTGTAAACTAGTTCTTGTCTGCAGCACTTGTGTATTATAGATCTTGTGTCTCCTGAAAGATGAATAATTACAGTCCCTGGGGAGATACTCTTTTGAAAATGCAGACATCATGGATTCTGCAGTGTGGGATAGCTGTATGGCCACGATGATAAAACTAGGAGCCTTCTTGTCCCCAACAGGCATGAAAGTGAAATGGGAAGAAAGAACAGCTATCATTAGATTAATGAGTGGGGCTTCCAATTTCTGGACAAGTTTCTGTATCCTTTGCTTTGATGAAATAAATACCATTTGATGAGGACTGCTAAGTACCATCAAATCAAACGGTGGCATAAACCAATTGCATATGTCTTGATTTAAAGCAGGCTTGCCTCAACACAATGTCATATGGAAAGAATGGATCCTTCAGAATAAATTGACTGGATTTTCTTTGCCTCTTTCCCTATGTGGCAATCAGTCTTAGTTGAAACCTTGGTGGTGAATCAGATAACAAAACCTAATGAGCTGTGCATCATAAATCTGTAACGTATCTTGTGGATTAATTCTTCCATGTGCATGCCACATTTACTCTATATTTAGAATTTCAGGCATACTCATTATCCAAGTGCTACACGAAGAAGAGCTTGTAAGAATTCTCTTTGAGCATATGCTCCAAATATAGCATACAGAGATGCCATATAAGCTTTCTTTTCCAGGAGCCTTTTTGGAGTAAATCTTTGAAGTGTGTATTGTAAAGAAAGTAGTGCATGAGACACAGCTATGGCTACGAAGCAAATGAGCTTTTCGGGTCAAGGCATCTTTTGGGGTAGATGGAGAGTTCCTTGTTCCCATCTACTTGTCTGGAGTAGCTGACATGCAAAGATCACTAAGTATTACTTCTCTGTGTGCCTCTGTTCAGTGCCACTGAACCAGGCAATTATCATAATTGGTACAGTTGCGCTCTTATTGCCACTCTATGTGAATAGTAACAGGCATAATGGTCATGGAGACCCAGCTACCCTCTCACCAAGAGATGTCACACACTCAAAAGTGAGCAGTATATAGTCAAGCTTACATTGCCTTTGCCTGCCAACAATATTCACCATCATACTCCATTTTACAAAGAAGTGTTTCTCAGCAGACATCGCTCCTTCGATGCATTGGCCTAGGATTGATCTGGGTAGAACAAAAGAGACAGGATTTAATAACTATGCAAGTCAAGATGACCCTTCCAGAAAGGTGACAACAGCTGCAAGTGCACGGAGACACAGAGCTTGAAATCTTCACACACATGCAGGGAAAGCTCACCATTTTGCCTCTGGCATTTGGGCTCAAAGTGGGAAAAGGACCAGAAATGTCTTCAGCTACCTCATTAAGTGAATGCACAGTTACTCTCCTAGGAGCAGGGTAGGGTGTTTGTCACTCTCCAGCTCAAATGATATATTTCAAAGCCACTGTTGTTTGCTTCCAACAATGCCTCAACCTTGAAAGGAGTTTCTGTGAAGGAAAACTTGAAAGAGTAAAGGATCTTCTAGCTCTAGGAAGACAAAAGATGATCAGCATTTACAAAGATTAGAGCACAGACACAATAGGATACTATTCAGGACAAGCATTTAGATTTTTATTACTGCTTGTACTATTGCTACCACCAGCCCTTTTGTTATTGTTGTTGTTATTGTTATGAAGGCAAACACAAAAGCCTTGTGAATATGTTCCTCAATATACAATACCTAATCTGTCCAGAATGACAGCGATTATACAGAAATGGAAGGGACATCAACAATATGAAGTAAAGTCCCAGCGTTTAAGCTTCATCAGTCCTTAGGCAGTGACTCTGTGACCGTTCCAAAAAACCCCAAGATATATTGATTAGGCATGAGAACATAAAAAGCGCATACCTGCTAGAGCTTCACACACAGGAGCCAAGCAAGGTCCTGTCCAATTTTTATCATGTTGCACAATACAAAATTGCCTGGCCTCACATTAATAGACTATATTTGATCTGATCATTTCACCCTTTCTATCTACACGCAGCATTTAAAATTCATATCAATATCACATTAGGTCAGAATCAATAACAAAACTCAAAGCTCCTTCAGCTTGTCCTAGTATAAAGACTAGATGTAAAAAATCTAAACCTTTTCATTATCTCCCTTAGGACTCAGAATCCTGTTTTAGGATACTTAGACCCGTAAGTCCCAATGCGATATTGAGCGACATCATTGGCTGGAGGTGATGATGATGATGATGATTCTGCCAGTGTCTCTAGTCATGGTCCATTTTCTGTCCCATATTGTTTTAGAAAACAGCATTTAACCATTCAATATTTTGCTTGTCAGCATTGTGTCATGGACCAGTGTTCTGTCAAGCAGTTTGAAAAGGGCAATAACTTGCAGAGTGGAGGGAAAAAACAGACCAAAAAACAATAGAAGAAAAACATTAATACCAGGGAAAAAAAAAAAAGAAAACCAAAAAACACAAAGAGGATTTGCACAATCTCCGAAATTCTGGAGCTTCTGTGTTGTTTCTCACAGTGAGTCATACAAGAAGTCCAAGAATGGATAGATCCTGACTGCTTCACACCCTGGTAGTACGCTGCACTCTCATTTTGGAAACAACCCTATCCAGATATGTCCAATCTGCTATAGTCCAAGTCAAGAGTGAAGACAGCCCCCATCCCACTCTGCGTCCTGCAGCCCCTCCACGTTCCCAGCGTAGGGATCATGCAGAAGGAGTGACCCTCAGCTGGTGCCAGGTGGAGGGGAGGGAGGAGAAATGTCGAACCAGTGGGCTAACCCGCAGTCTGATTGATTTCCATGTTTGAGGGGCATTTCTTCTATGGTGGAGGTGATAACATTTTAGGTGGAAAAAAACAGGCTGGTGGAATAGGATAAAGAAATCTAGTCCAGCTAACTACCTAAACATGCTTGAATTCATCGAGTCAACAGCATTGCTGGGAAGGCAAGAACCAAGTAAAAAAGAGATTATGTGAAAGAGTTTCCTGTGAGGTGTGTGAGATGGGAGAAATCGCTTTAAAAATTCCCATGAGCCGAGAAACTGTGTTCAGTTCTCACCATTATGGGTACTCTTCCAAGAGCTGAAATAGCAGAAGCTGTTAGCAGAGCTGTGGGAGTTAGCCACAGTGGCCATCAGACAGGCGAGCAGCAGGAGTAGCAAGGGAGCAGGTAATAGAAATAGGTCACTCCATCAGATCAGATCAGTCTAAATCAGGCCTTGCACCTTGTCAAAAAATAATCATCTCAGACTGAGAGGGAAGGTTACAGCATGATGGGAGAAGCAACCCACTAGCCTCTAGAAGACTGAAATTCAGCTGTAGTAATATTTTAACAATTAGGTATTGCTACTCTAACTTATCAGATTCGAACTTTTTTCTCCCTTTAGTGAGAATATTGCTTGCCTGCAATTCGATCCTGTTTACAATGGATTCAGCTATTCAGACATGAGAAAGTGCACTACAGTTTTCCTAGATTTTCTGGGGAGAAGTTCCCTAAAATTTGGACCTTGTGTCTGCAGCTGCCAACTGAGTCTAGGTAGGAGGGATAGACTCCCCGAGTTTCGAAGGCTGCCAGCTTTGAATGCAGTTATCTGGTATCAGGGCAAAATTCTGCCCTACGTTTTATAAAGCTTGAGAAGAATTGCAACCACTCACAAGTCAGGAAGTTCTCTTGCCCTTCTTCTCATACCATGGGTTGACAAGGTCACCAGGGAATAGGCCACTGAAGGTGGTCTTGCCAAGGTCATTCCTTCATTGACCATGCCCAAAGGAAGGGACTCAATTTCATCAAGGAATCACCTCCTCTTTCAGGAAAGTATCAAGATCACAGTGGAGCATCCCCAAAATAAACAATGTCCTGTCCTCTGTATTTAATCTATAAGTTTCACTTATGGCTCAGTACCTTCCTTGCTCAGTAGGATGCAATGGGGCTGGGGAGTGAGGGGTGTATCTGTGCCATGTGACTCAAGACTTTGAGGTGACTTTTGTGGAAGGCTGGCTGTCAGCCATAGGACTTCTATTCCAGCCACGGTGCTCCTACACTCTCCTATGGTCTTGGCACACTGCTTTAATTTTCAAGATTTTTTTTGGAGAGCTCATATTTAGGGAAACTGGAAGGTGTGGAGTATCTTCATAATCTTGCCTGCTTTATCAATATATAAAATGTAATCATGCCAGATGTAACTTGTTCTACATTTTAGGTGATTATTAACATAGAGGGATGAAGAGAAAGGAAAAAAGGGGGAGAAAGATTATGTTTGCTAGATTCAGGAATTTGGAAGGTGAGGACAAAGTTCTGGACTCACAAACAATGAATGTTTTCAGGAAGGGTTACCCTCACGTTTCTGTGCCTTGCTGTTCACAGAACTATGTTTTACTTGACTTTGTTTTGTTCTTAACAAAATACTTTTTTTTCTGTTCCTAATGTGGCGGCTGTTGAACTCCATCCAGCTGCAGGTGTTTACCTTCATCTCTGAAACAAATATGCCTGAATCCACTTGGTTTTGGGAGAACACTGGCCTCCTGACATTTTACCAAAATCAGGAACTGACCTGTAGAAATAAATAAGGCTCCCACATACTAACATTTACACACAGCCTTTGCCTTGTAATGCTGCATCTCCCTGCCTCCTCCCCACCCCCGCCCCATTTGGTAGCCAAGGAAGGGAGGTGCTGGTATAGTCTGTAGTATTTAAAAATATGTAGTGATAGTAGAATTTTAGGTACCGGCTGGTGCATACATGCACGTACATGTGTGCACACCCATCACCTTTACCTACCAGATGAGATATACATGAGGGCTGCTCAAGTGTTTATCAATTCTTTCCACTGGCTGAGCCTTCAAAAATGCTCTTGTAGATTACTGGGTAGCAATGTGTCCTTTGGAGGTAAAGGGCATAAACGCTTTGACTGAATTCTGCATGCATATAGTTATCCCGAGTATAGTTATAGCAATTATTTTACCATCTGAAATCACTCAGCTGAAGAGTTCTCCTATTTGTCTGCTCATCTAGTGTAGGGAACAAATTTTCTTTGACTTTATTTTGATAGAGTCAACTAAAGGAAGAGGTTAAGGTGGTAAACATGGCACAAACCACATATGGGCTCAGGTCTGCAGAAAGATGTGTAGGAAAACGAATGAATAACACCACCCCAGGGAGCTGCAGGGAGCATTAATTGATGTGCTCTTCTGCTGCCTGCAGCCTTTCATATCCCCTGTGGAAATACTCCAGGTCACTGAAGAGGTGAGCCCTTATCACTTCCCCAGAGCACGGCAGTCACTTTGCATCTCCCTGCTCCAGCTGGGGCAAGTCAGGAAAGTCTTGGTAAGGATGTAACTGTCAGGAGCACCAACCTGGTGGAAGTTGAGTTATTACAGAAAAATGGAGTACAAGTCTTGCTATGAGCCCGGTAAAAGCCAAGGGAGAGCATCATTAAAAGATGCATTGTTATGGACATTTTACAGCTACCGAGAGCAATGCTTCCTTGGGGGAAGTGGAGCCCTGGCCAGAGCACCATCTTTATTACCTAAGATGGATCAGGAAGGAGATATACTCTAGAAAAAGTGGAGCCAAGATTAATAGCAAAAGTACAGTTAACAACTTCATGGGAAGCATCCACAAGATAATTGATGACAGAGAAGGAAGGAAGGGTATATACCATGGTAAGTGTTTCCATAAAAGAAGGGCAGCTCTGCAAAATAGGCTTATTAATATGAAAAATGAAAAATGAGATGATTTTTAGATTTCCATAGTTGAGGACACTTGAAGGCACAACTCATCCTTTATTTTTTAGAGTAATATCTTTCTCCCTTAACTCTTCACAAGGATTTGATTGTTTCGACAAGAAGATCTCTTCTGATTTTTTTCTTGGTTGCTTTCTTAGGAAGGGAGCCATTCACATCTAAGTGGCATCAGGTTGACATTTGACACATGTAAGTAACTGGGATCCCAAAGCAGCCTTAAGCCACTTTTCTTTTTCTCTTAGGCTGATTGGGAGGTCATCCAATATCAAATCAGGATATAAAATCATTCCCAGACCAGAATGTTTAGAGCCAGAAGGTTTCTATATTGGTAAAATTGCTGATCACTTCTTGACTCTTCAATGTCTGCTTTTTCTTTTGATTGCAGCAAGCTAACCTGGAACAGTCTGGTAAGTAAGACCCTGGGTGGTTTTGGATTCAGCCTTCTAGGTTTCCTTGAAGCAAGCCTAGTGGCTTTCTCTTGGTGGCTCAGGAATGCTTGGTCCACTTTGCTTGTGGACCAGAACAGACTCAGGGAAGCTTCTCCGACATCCTCATTCAGCCCTGCAGGTCAGAAGAAGAACAAAGCAATTTCCCTTGCTTGCTTGCTATCACCTGTACTGTTACATAGGAGGAGCAGAGGATATTTAGTTCCCTCACCCAGACTTTTCACAGCTGTGTCTGTCACTTACTAAGCCTTCAGGTTTAACCCTCAAGCCTTGCTGGTCGATGTCTTAGTGGAGATGTCTGGCCCTGAGCCCCACGGTCTGCTAATGCAAATGACAAGCCAGCCATGAGATATATGAAACACTGAGGGCTGTAGGAGGTGGGAACAAACTGGTATCACCTACAGATACCCATACGCAAAGCCAGCTGTACACAAAGCCTACTTCATTAAAAGTTTGTGCCTGACCTTTGTTTCCCTCTACATCCATGAAGAGACAAATACCTCCATAGGGCAGCTTGTCTCATTCTGAGATACTGGCTTGTCTTAAGTCATCCATTGTGGCTGTCTGTCCCCCACTTCTACAGGAGGCATGACATTCCTTGAGTGGACCTCAGCTTTAGATAGCCAATGTTAGATGAGGTGAATCCCACCTCAAGAGCACAAGGTCACAAAGGGCAATGGTGATGGAGCTGAAAATAGGAACCAAGTCCTGCGGCCTTCAAGTGGATAGTCACCACCACTGAACCATCTTGTGGAGGATCCAGGGTTGCTTTTATAAGTGTCTAAGAATAAGGTATGTGATGGGATGGCAGTAGAGATGATGGAAACACTTGTTTAGTTTAATAACAGGGATATTAGGGAACAAGTTGGGAGGCTGCATAGTGCCTCCAGATAGCAATTAGTGTGGTAGGGGTCATGACAAGACAGCTGGAGCTGGGTGGATGCTATTTCCAGAGTCCAGCTGCAGATATTCTTTTTATTATTTTTTTTTTCAAAGTCCAGGAGTCAAAATATCCCAGGGATGCTGGACATTAAAAAGCAAGTTCCTTGAAAGGGAGGTTCACTAAGCTGTCAGGGAGCTGTTTGCAGGGAAAGGACAGGCACACAGACAGACTCCCACCAGGGGCCTGAAGAAGCGGAGCCAGCCTCTGTACTAGAAAGAGGTCAGAGGAGCAGCTAACCCTGCAACTGTGACAAATCCTATGTCTCAATCTCTTTTACACACTGGCTTTCCCATCCCTGTAATCTTTTTTGTCACCTGTCCCCAGGCCCCTGCTATTTTTACCGTATCTCTTTTTGGATCTGAAATGACCAGCCTTCGACAAAGGCCTTCAATTTATATAATGACACAAAAATAAAACTAAAAAAATCTCCCCCATAGAGTGTGAGACAATGCCTAGCATAAAATAGCAGAGGTTTTCAGTGAGTTGCCTGGGCCTTTTTTCCAAATAGTTACAGTCAATTCAGAACCCAGCAATGCACACGAGTAGTTCAAATGGTTTCTCTCAGTGTGCATTACCTGGCATTTCTTATCTGCCACCTCAGTGCCAACGCTCCTCATTGCTTTTCAGAGGAGGTACCAGTGCAGCAGCTGATGTTTTTTTTAACAGGGTATAAAGAAATGGCCATTTTGAAAGTAATGAAGGACAGGCCCAGAGATATGGGCATACTGGACTCTTAGGAAAGCACTAGGTGCAGATTGTGTAGGAAAGCTTAAAGAGATTTACATTTCCCGGTGTTGTGCTCACCCACCCTCTCCTGTTCCTACTCCTGGCAGGGTCACTGTGACTGAGGCACAACAGAGTGTGTTAGGAGAGGCAACGCCACTGCCAAGGCTCCTGGCTTTGTCTTATTTGGACAAGACTACTGCAATTCCTTGTTTCCCTGTCCTGGAAGCTCTCTAAAGACATAGACAGTGGCAGCTTCCAGCTGCCAGGAAGTGCCTTCATCTGGAGCCCAAGATGGCTGTGGAACGCCAAGGCAATGCATCCTTGACGAGTCACACGCTATTCTTGGAGCAACAAGACAGTGCGCCTCTCTGCAGCCACTTTGCAAAAGTGTCTTCTGGGTTTCCTTCCTTCTGGGCCTGATCCTGTCTCCACTGGCAACAGGAAGACTTTCATTTTCCCTTTTTTATCTCCTCTCACCTCCTTTCTTCCGACGAGTGGATGTGGAAGTGTTGCATGGGGCTGCAAGGCACATCTCTTGTGGTGATGCCCACTGATGAGGCTGGTCTGCCTGTGCCCCTAATCCCTGATTCATGAAGAGCTGGCTCATGTCTAGTAGCATGGCTCTTGCCAGAAATGACGACACCAGAGCGGTCCAGCTCGAGCGCAGGCAGTACAGAAGTTTGCCTGCCAGGGGGTATTAAGAAGCATCTGGCTTTTGAACGTCTCCCTCCTCAACCTGACATTGGATGACAATAGTAAGGAGACACCTATTCTTCTCCCCTGTCTCCCTTGTTCCACCCTCAGAATTCTCCTCTGCTTTTAGCTCCTTTTTCAAGCTCACACTTCTTCCCGTGCTCTTTCTCCCAGTGATGTCAGAAGAAAGGGAAAGTATGTAAGGCGCGGAAAAATCAAAACTATTGACATCGCTGCTGATTTCAGCAGTGACTCATCTGCAGCCTCACACCGTGAGAGCTAACTTTTATTGCTCATTATAAAACAATATCTCCTGATACGGGTGGGGGTGCAGTGCTCTGCGCTGCCAATAAGAGGACATTTAGCCTGGAAATCTGTGAGTGTAATTTATAGGCAAGCCTGCCCCCGTGCACGCACACCCAGGTAATGATGGTGTTAGCCGTCTGACAAATTGCGGGGCCTTGCACATTTGACCTCCTCCCCTGCCCTGCGTGCAGTATCGCATCTCCCAGGGGATTCATCCTGACATCCCACCTCGGAGCAGCTTCCAGCTGCTGCCATTTTGGATATCCTGCCTATTTATTTCTTTACAAATATCCTCCCTGCTCTTCCCACCTGGGGTTACTGTGTCTTGACTGCCACCGCATGCAGGGCTCAGCTTTGTGCCAAGCCTAGATTGAGGATCACATACCTTATAATTTTTCTGACTGGAAATGTGAACTTTATATTGGTGGCGGAAAGGGGAGCTTCAAAGCCTTCTGCTGAGATATTTAGTTTTTGCCCGTAGCCTTGAATATTCTCCATATTGGGGACTTCAAAGCCGAGACCTTTTCCTATATACAGTAAAGTTGTTCTGGACATCTTCTGAATCATTTTGGATTGGTTAAGTTTAATCGTTCTCTCCTTCTGAGCTGTGTGCTGCTCACCTTACAGTGACCAGAGCTTGGGAAGACGAGAGATCTCTAAATGGTCCCCATGAAATTTTTTTAAGTGTTTTCAAGTATTGCCAAAATAGTTTTGCTGTAAAATATGCAGTGTATAGTCTCTGATTCAGTGCATCTTTATCTTCCCCTGGATTTTAGTACAAGTTAAGTGCTTAACTGCTGAATAGTAATAGATTAAAGCACACGTTTAAACACTTTGCTGAATACAGCCCATACAAATACATGATGTTGTGCTACAAGGTTTTTTTCCTCACCCATCCAGGGCGGAAAGGACATGTTTTCTGGTGGCTTTGGCACTTGTGATAAAAGAAGGCATCTCACATTCAGCTGGGTAAATAACTTCATATCACACCCTCAGTTGTCCCCAGGCCCTCTTCCTAGCCTGTTTATTTATTTGGACTTCTTTATCATAGAATTCAGACAAAATACTTAATCAGATATGTTCGTATTGTAGCATGGTAGTAAATGACCTCAAATTACAGCACTATGTTTTAAAAATTTCTGACACAAAAATACTCACGCTGCTAGAGCATGTTGGTAGGAGGCAATCCTTGATGTATAGTCTAATAGTTAAATTGTGATTTTAATTGCTAAACTTTGATAACTGTCCGTGGTGACCCTGATTCTGTCCCTCAGATTGTTTGCTTTTGATTTCTGATGATTTGCAAGTGCCCTTTCACTCCCTCCAGCTTTCTTCATGTCTGTTTGGTTCAAGATGAGTTGCTTCTCCCTCTGCCCGTGAAGCAAAGGCTTACTTTTGCTCTCCTGAACCTGCACATTGCAATTATAATCAGTAATGAAAAGTCAGCAAATGGCAATTTAAACAGCTGCTTTTCAGTAGAAATAAATGCTGGATCCTCTCGAGCAGGCAGGGAGGGCGATGAGCCTGTCAGTCAGGAACTCTCATCCTCAGCCGGGCGATTTACCTGTCTGATGTTCCTGCTCGTTCTCCATCATAAAATAAAAACACTTCACTTGTCAAACATCTTCCTTTTTGGGGATGCGTCTCACACGCACACTGCTCGTCCATTTGAAACTCAGCTGCGCCTCTAGCAGTCAATCTGACAGCTCAGCCAGACAGACTCTATCCTAAAGAGATTTCCCAGTAGCCAACTGAAGCATCTCAAAAGCTTGGGGCCTGCACAATGGAAAGATGTTTTTTTTTATTGCATTTTTTTTCTTAGCAGAGAATTAACTCTTTGTGGAAACAAAACGGGACTTTTGAGTTCTTTAAAACAGATGGGGTGTCTGGGTGGGGAGAGAAACCCCAAATCCTCTAGGCTTTGAAATGTCCAGGCTAATGCTTCAGCCATCTCTCCTAGGACAGCTTGTGCTGTGTCAGAAGATCCAGAACTGTGCTAATAACAGATCTGGCCATTCAGGCTTGGTGGGGTGGGTTGCTCCTCAGTGACTGTACCTTTGGGGTGACTCTTCAAACCATACCACTTTGCTGGCTCTTGTCTACAGCCATCAGGTTTTTTCCTTAGTTCAGCTCTGAACTTGATAGCCAAGCCTGTCTGGGTGGCCAGGATGACCAGCCCAGGTTCCTGTTCCCATCAGAGGTGCCACAGTGTCTTCTCTCAACCATGTTTTAGAGTGGCTGGGAGAGAAGTGAAGACAGAAAGACTCGACATTTTCCTGTTCTATTTAATCTAGGAGTAGAGGACTTTGCACACCATAGGACACAGAACCTTCATCCACCCGACTCAATTATCTTGGTAAGGTGGATATCTAGTGCTTCAAGGAGGGCTCCAGTCTGGGAAAAAACATCTAGTAAGAGAGTTTCTTTCCAACCTTGAGTTGCCAATGATTGGGTTCTGCTCTGAAGCCATGGAGATTTTACCAGCACCATTGGGATTTTGGGGAAACCTGGGCCATGGGGCCAGCTCTGTGAGACTAGATCTTATCCAGTTTGATACTTATGGAGCTGCAGGGACAGGATCACAGCCAAGAATCTTGGAGAATGTTAATTATGAATCCAACTGCAAACTTTTGCATCTTGTCTCTGTTGGCATCAGGAAGCATAAAGAATGACCAGACTGCAATATGGTCATAGCTTCTACCAGGCACCATCCATTTTCCTAGCAAGTTGGACTTCTGTCATCCCTGACACCATGCAGATCCTCCCACTGTTCCCTCACTGCAGCTGTCCCCAACTACAACCCTCAGCAAGAAGCCTGCTTTGCTTAGGAACCTGGAAACTATTTTAAGGCCTGAGGTTCCTGCCATGCAAATAAAGGTAGTGCTACACATATTGTTCTGGAAAATCATCGCCATTCAATTAATCAGCCAGTTATTCATCTCACACTGCAGTTGGAGCCTGTGTGCCACTCAGCATCTCTAGGTACGCTGAATGAACTGATCTCATGTTTATGAATTTGCCAACAGTATAAGTGGATGCAATTATTTTGACAAAGATTTTCCAGCATGGGATTTTACAACACATATTTTTTCCTATGTCCTGATGTGAAGGGACAACCTTGGTAATTTAAACATCAGTGTTTCTCCTCCTGTAGTTTACACCTGGGAAACATAAGCACAAGGTAGATTAAGTGATTTTCCAATGTTCACCTGAGAGGGCCCTTGCCAAACTGAATTAAAATCCAGGGCCCAATCCTCCAGCTCACACCCCAGGCAATATTGCTCACACTGGAGAGTCCAGACGTACATAAATTGGAAGTAAAAGGGAGCACAAAACCAATTTCAGGAGGTGCCAAAATGCTCCTCAAGTTCAAGGCTGACAGAGTACCAGGATAAGCCAGCTGAAGAGCAAAGTACTGAGACATCAGAAGAGCAAAACAGGCCACCAACAATACAAAGCCACCTCTTTCCTTGGCCAAATGATGCATCAATTAGTGGTTAGTTAATATTTAATATAACATATGTTTTAGCATTAGAGTAATGTGCCAGGACAAAGGGCATCACTATTCTGAACTTCCAGCAGCAGAGAGGAAAGGGAAAGGGAGATTCTTTTTTTTCAAAGCAAATAAAGAGATTGGCACACACTATGGCCTAAAAAAATTAATTTCCTATCTTTTCCAGTTATATTAAAGGCAAACCAAATGACTCCGACATTGGCTGAGGATCTTAGGGTATGAACACTCAATTGAATGTGTGTGCATTATAGCAGCTTAACAAATTACCACCCATCTGGTAAACCATCATATCTAGCCCCATGTGTACTCTTAGCTGTCCTTATATCATGAGTTAAAGCACATCAGCATCGGTGGGTTGGCCTGTCCCTCAGAGGTGCTAATGCCATTTGTTTGGAAGGGCGACAGCACCCTTTGGCCAGGTGGTAGGAGCAAGCAGCCATCTGCTGAGCTTCTGAAACATGTAGCTGTAAGGGCTGGGAGCTATTGTCAAATCTCCACCTTCTGCAAGACAGATCCTATGGGGTAAGGAAATGACAGGAGCTGCAGATACAAAGCTTTCTGGTATCTGGCCCAGAGATACCTCTGGCAGACATCCACAGTCTCTCCCACATGTCCAAGGCTGATAAATGACACCAAAGGCAAATAATAATGGCCAGCTGTTTGGTTCACCGGACAACAAGCACTCTTCTTACCGATTTGAATGACTTAATTGCTTTAAGAAGGTCTTTAATTTGCAGGTTGTACCTTGAGTTAGCCTGTACGGATGGTGCCTCATGAGATTGATTACCTGCATTAATAAGAAGGGGCAGTGCCTTCGTGTTCTTGTAGCATGCACTTTCAGGCTAAATAGCAAATAGCAGGACAAGAGGAGACAGTGGCATTGAAGACATTGATCTGAGCCACACGTCTCTCCCAGAACTGTGCATTTTTTGCTGCAGACACAATCAAATATGTCAAATGGCTGCTAAAATGTAAATGTTAGCAGTCAAGGTCACCTTCCAAGGGATACCGACCAGCGTGCCCCAGGCAGGCCCCATTAGTGGCACCACTGACAGTGTTCCCATCACCTTCTCCTCCCCCAGCTCTTTGCTCTGTGCTGAGAAATATTCCAGAGGCAAAAGTCTTTTCCATCTGATGCTAAAAAGCTGTTCCCTCCTCCCAGACGGCCGAGGCTCAAGTTTAATAAAAATCCTCATTAGTTGTCATCTAAATATGCAGGAGGTCCATGCCAAGTATTGCAGCTCAGTTAGGGAGAGCCAAAGCAGGTTCTAATTAAACATGGGGCCAAACCAAAACCTTGGGTCACAGGCCTATACCTTGTGGAAATTTAGATCCAAGCTCTGAATGCCATTGATCAGGATGATCTCTTCACTGAAATAAAGCCTTAGGTGCTACCTGGCAGCGCAGTTGTAGGGCCCTCAGAGACACCTTTTGATTCAGTCACCCTGCGTAACATGGTGGAGGTTCTCTGGCTGCTTCACTTTAATTAACGGATGGGAAGCTTTAATTAATACAACATGACAGTGAAAATATAATCAGTCGAGTAGCCCCTGTTGTTTGTTCGCATGTTAATTTTGCATTTTGCGTGCTTTTTTTTTAACACGCCTGTTTTTTAATTTTGTGCAGTTCTAGTTGACAGTGGCGGCAGCAGCACAGCGTTCCACAAGGAGTTCAGAGGAATGGGGTGTTAATAAGTGTTGGGTTTGGCACCTGAGGAACCAAAGATGCTTGGGGGTTTTATAAATCAAGTAAGATTGCTATGTTTTCCTGTTAACGTCATCATTAGGGAAGGATTGAAAATCAATGATACCTTATATTTCTGTCTTTATGTTTCAGGGTCAACAATGCACCGAGACATATGGGATAAACAAGGCACAGATTTCTCGTATTTGTCCTGCAGCAAAGACAGTCTGTCACGTGGCTGTGAGACCTACAGCACAAAAAAAGACATTCCGAATCTGAAACTGCACATCCAACTATGCTCACCTTCCCTTGTAACTTGAAGTGAAAATTGCTCCATTTTTAAACTTATGGTTTCCTTGTGTCCAAGCATCAAGAAGGAGCTGCGTTCCCCTTCAGCTCAACAACAATTCTGGGTTAGAATAACACACTGGTTTTGGTTAGAAGGGACCTCAAAGCCCATCTGGTTCCATCCCCATGCAATCTGCAGGGACACCCCCACCAGACAAGGTTCCCCATCCAACTTGGCCTTGAACACTGCCAGGGAGAGGGCAACCACAGCTTCTCTGGGCAGCCTGTGCCACCTCCCTCACAGGGAAGAACTTCTTCCTCAGATCTAACCTAAATCTACCCTCTTTCGGTTTAAAACTATTACCCCCTTGTCCTATCACTACACACCCTTGTAAACAGTCCCTCTCCAGATGAGTTATGGTTATCACACACATGACCCACTAAACCTGAGGGCAGAATCCAGCCTTGATGTTTTCAAGGAGTTCTAGTGAATGATGCTTAAACAAATAGTTTATGGATAGAGAACTTAAAACCCGGGGTATTTTTCACACTACTTATTCATTTAATGCTAGAGCTTTCAGAATACCCTCTCTCCAGAACGTTTTTCTGTTGAGCTTTGCTTTGGTCATATTGGAAGTGATTACACTAAACTACATGAAACTGCAAAATTAACACTGCTCACACAAGCTGATTCTGCTAGCCAGTGGCACATAAGGAGCTCTAAGAAGTCCACGCTAGACATAAAAATTGTTTTTCTAAATGACATATGTGTTACACAACAAAAAAGTAGTCCAAAATCCTTTGCAATGCCCTAACAGCCTTAAAGATTCAGGGTCTTTTATGCTCCACAGAGCAATATTTTCCATTAATCACCTGGCAACTCAGGGCTGTAGAACAAACAGCAGGTTATAGTCGAGACCGCAGACAGAGCTGCAGCTCCTGACCTGCCATGTCTGCAGATCCAGACAGTGTTTGCCTGAAACACCATTACAAGCCCTAGTCAACCACATGCTCGTGGAGATGGTAGCTACTTGCAGCATAAAGCACCGTGAGTGTTGGTAATGGCAATTGTGTGATATCAATAGCAGACTAGAACTCAAACAACCTTTAGAAGTAGCTGAGAGAAGAAATCAGAGCTGATGAACAAACATTCATATTTCTTTCAGTGGTGTGAGGCTCCTGTGAAGATTTACATAATTAATCTTCAGCAGCAAAACATTTATAATGCAGTTTAATAATCTGGGTGATAGACAGGTCATGTTAATTACCATCTTGCTTCCTGGTTTTAAAAGCCATTGTTTCCAAGCTCTTAGTTTAGAAGTGAATAGCTTGCATCAGCTGATGCAGTGTGCAGATGATTAATGCCTGAGTGCTTGGCACTAACCGAGGATCTGTGCGACAGGCCCAAGCTCTTGCCCTGCCATAGGCTTCACATGTGACTGGAGGGCACAGTTCTGCATGGCTGATATCCTAGTTGCTGATATCCCAGCAACTGGTATCTGCTACTCCAGTTGTGGGTTCAGTCACATCCCTTCCCCTCTCTCCTACAAATACCGACTAATTGTGGGGCTCTGTTACGAAATCGTGTATGTGAGTGTGACACATGTGTGTGATTTGTAGATTTTCTAGGGGTTTGGTTTGTTGGTTGGTTTGGGGTTTGGTTTTTTTTTAATATCTCTTTTTTTTTTTTTTTTTTTTGTTAAATCCTGTTGTGTCACAATCTGCTGAAGAGATACTAAATTCTTGTGAGAGGAGGGAAAGGGGGAGTGAAGAGCTGGACAGGGACTTCATCATGAAGAACTTGTTGCCAGATCAATTATTTGGAAGGCTTTTGTAGCACTCCTGTACAAGGTGAGTGTACTGGAAGGATTTCGAGTTCAGCAATAAGGTGGTTTTTTACACCTCTTCGGGGAGGTGCTGTCTGAAACTCCAAGGAGTGTTATAGAGGAGAACATGGTATGAAAGAGAAGGGACTTGTCTGAGATTCAAAGAGGGCTGCAGAGAGTAGAATCATGGGCAAACAGGAGACAGAAATCACACTTTAAGTGCTGAAAAGAAGATGACAGCACAGGGACGAGAGGGGTCTTTACACAAAAGAGAAAGGGCAGCCAGAAGAGGAATTCACCCCGAGAGCAGACATGGGCAGACAACAGGCTACAAAAATGATCTTTGATAAAGAACTCCTGGTTGAGAGTTTTATTTGTGTGACTGGATAAGCAAGTCTGGATTTTACTTTTATTAACAAAANACTTTTATTAACAAAAAAAAAAAAAAAAAAGAAAAAGGTGAGACTTAAAGCTAAGGTTGGATGTGAGAAGCCAGAGAGATGCTCACACCCAGACTGTGGGCTGGATGCAAGGTAACAGTATTACCTGGTTGCTCCAGAGAGAATGAGGAGGAAAGGGTGGGCTTTGACAGGAAGAGCTCTGTTGCAGCCTTGCATAGGGTGCTGGTATCTCCTGATGGATTGCTAACCAAACAGATACCTAAGTTTGAATGGGAAGAGATCTTTCCTGCACAGAGAGCAGAGCCATCAGTTGAGGAAAGAGCTGGATGGTGTGTGGTGTTTGCAGAGTAAAATATCAAAAAACCATAGAATATGTCAGGAAAGAGGAGGGCAGATACATGAAAGTAAAGACAAGGAGCAGGTCTGGTCCTGATGCAGGAGGCTGGAGAGCCAGCAGGGTTGGGGCTGCTCTGGGACAGCGATGTGCCACTCCATGGGCTGGGCTGAAGCCAAGATGTGGGCTGGAGCTCAGGATGGTTTCCTAGTATGCAAAAGACTGCTTCTGAGAAGGGGGGGGTGGAAAATCAAGTTGGCATAAGCTGTATGACAGGACAGAAAGTATGGAATAAGTCAGGGAAATACCACTTTAAATTACTGCATCTTATAAGCCACTACAGAAAAGAAATATACTTGCTCTCTAACTCTCATAACCTGGTATACTTCACTTCCTACAAGTTTTTAAGGCAAGCTTCCCATCATGGTGGCTCAAGAAGTTTCTTATCTTAAAACAGTCGCTGTCTAAGAAGATTAGGAAATAAAACCTATTCATAGTAGTGCCCTCTCTCACTAAGCTATACAATCAGGACTTTTAAGGGGAAAAAAAGGGTGACAGGGCAGTCAAAACCTGTTTGGTCTCCTTACCAGAGTAACCCTGCAGAGGGCACACTGTAGGAATGCTTGTATGTCTTTGCATCCTGGTGTTTCAGCATCACTGCAAAGTCAGAGGAGTGGATTTTCACCCTATAAGAGCCAGTGCCCTGCCATCAGGCTGAGTATCAGATAATGCCCTTGGGAAAAGGTTTTACTGCAGTCATTCGAGACTCTGGTGACTGAAGAGGATGGAAATAAAAGAAATTTGGAGAGAAAAAAAAAAAGAAAATAAAAGAAAGAAATCAAATAGGGATCTCAATAAATAGAATTTCAGATCTTGCATAATATCATTCAATGGCAACAGCAGGTGTT
The DNA here is from genome assembly GCA_013399135.1 of Heliornis fulica. Lineage (NCBI taxonomy): Eukaryota > Metazoa > Chordata > Aves > Gruiformes > Heliornithidae > Heliornis > Heliornis fulica. The sequence goes on along the minus strand of VXBZ01012775.1, from coordinate 561,325 downwards.
TGACAGTACTGTGAACTTCCTCAGAATGGGATCCTGCCAACATGGCTGTGATTCAGTGCAATGATTCAATGACTGCAGGACGGTATCCTGCCAACCAGCCTTCCAGCAGAAAACTGTTCACCCCACTGCAAACACTGCCAGTCCATTAGCATTTCAGATTTAGTCTATCTGCATGTCAGTGGAAGGCGTGCATCCCCTTCAGGTAATGGAAGGAGGGAGGAACCAAAATTCCCTTTTCTCCCAGGGAATAAAAGGCAAAATTATTAGCTGCAATGTTATCTCTGAGGAGGAGCATGGGTTGTGTTTTCTTTAAAGTAAAAAAAGACTTCCTTTTACTCTCCAGCCGTGCTTTTCCTTCCACCTCTAGCCAGGAGCCTTGTTATAATAAGACAAGAGAGTCTCATCAGCTTTTGCTTCTGCCTTCTAAACTGTGCAGAAATACCACCAACATCCTGAGATAAGCAGAGAAGCTCATGGAGATGTCCTTGTCTCTGGTAGAGGTATTTTTTCAGCTGCTCTCCTGAGCTGGGGAAGCACCTATGCCCTCCCCAGTGCCTGCACTCCTTCAGCAAGGACACGCACACATAAGCCTGTAGCAAGATCATTCCCATCCATGTGGCTCCTGGAGATGCTTGGCACAGATACAGAGGAGGGAGGACAAGCCTCGGTCAGCTGTCACCTTCCCACCATGCAGCCCACTAACCTATGGCAGAGCTCTGCGAGATGAAACCTCCCTCAAGTAAACACGCAGTTAGGGGTGCGACGCGGCGGGAGCAAGTGCAATTTAGCTCAGCTTCCCTCTCGCTCCATTTTTCCATTGTGTAGCAGAAGGAAAACAGAGAGCGGAGCTGAGAAACGATTCACAGCACTGCCACTGTAATCTTTGTTGTAGTACTATGTGCTCATCCTTGCCCGGCTCTTTCAAACCTGCTGTAATATGAATAATGATACACTCCACTTACAGAGACTTTGTTAAATACTTCGCCTTTATCACAGGTGCTGCCTAACATTCCAGGATCAAAAGAGACTCTTTGAGAGGTGATTAGAGCGGGAGGGAAGGGTTTAGTGGTCTAAGAGTCACATTTGCAATAATTAGGCTCCCTGGAGTGATAGGTTCAAATCCTAGCAGGGTTGACTCAGCCCTTCATCCCTCTAAGGTAGATTAAATAAGTTTTCTGTAGAGGGGTCTTTTGGGCAAGACCTTAAAAAATACACAGGCACATGAGTTTCTCCCTTTTACTGCAAGGCTGAATATTACAAATTTATAAACCAGAGGCGCGGGGCATTTCACATAAACTGAGCTCTTTGCCCAAGCACTACTTGCCAAACCCTGTCTTCACATGACCATGCTCTTCTACTCACCAGTCTACTTCCCACAGGGACTCTTTGGTGGTGAAACATGTCATGTAGTGTGGGCCATGGTTTGAGATAAATCAATGCAGTATTGACATATCCTATTACTAAACACAACCACCAGCCTCTAGTATTCTGATTACTCTTTGAAAGTGAGTATTTTCAACTAGGCATTGATATTCCCTCACCTGAGGGTGACCATCCTAATCATGAGCCAAACCAGAGCATGAGCTCATTTAGCACCATAGGTTGATGGGGAGTAGATTCTGTTTTGTCAAAAAATGGCAGAAAAAAAAGCTTTCCCAAGATGATTCTTGTTCAAGGAGGATGATGGGGGGCATGTCTTTTCCCCGTGTCTGTTTGGTCTGCTTAGCAAGCCTAGCTCATTGTTACTGGGGTGCAGTTCAAGAAGAAGACACGGAGAGCAAACATTTTGGAGTCTCTTTCAGAGTAAGGGTAAAGAAGATGGAGAAAAGGCCACTTCGGTCTTGTATGCTATGGCTATCAGCACACAGTCAGAACCAAAGGTGACTGTGAGGAGATGTATAGAGATAAAGATGTACTGAAGGTTTCTCTCAGTGGAAGAAAGAAAAAGACATGGAGCAGGCAGCTGTGGAAAGGTGCAGAGAGGTTTCCAGGACCATGCACAGGGCCACACGTATCTGAGAGAAGAACTGGCTGAGGAAAAAGACAACACAGTAAAAAAGAAAAAAATAAAAGTGAAGAAATGGAAAATAGGTGAGGGAGAGGAACTGACAAGGACTACCTGTCTAGAAAAAATGTCTTTGAGTCTGAAGGATAAGAAATGTGGCATTTATTCTTCTGTGGTTAGTTTTCCTAGTGGAGGAGTGTGGCAGAGAGGCAGGCTGGGCTGGCAGCAGGCTTTCCTGAGTTCCAGCAAAGGGTCCTCTTGCATTTCTTCATGGCTGGGAGATGCAGAGACCATAGACCAGATTTTATTTGCCCAACCCAAGTGTTGTGTACATAACTCTTCTCCAACAAAGATAGCTGTCTTCCCCACGCAGTCAATACTGGGAAAAAGGAGGAGAGAGATGCAAGTATGACTGAATAGCAGTCAAGTACAGATAGCTAATTGCAGCTTCATGTAATCTCTTTCATAGCCGTTATCACAACTGTATATATTTCCAGCCCAATTCGTCTATCTTTTCCGGCCTCCTGTCTTTGCAGCTGCCTCCTCTTCTCTCCTTCCTGATGGCTGCAAATCTCTGCTTATCACCCGTTTTCATGCTGTGTTTTGTCTGTGTCTTTGTGTTCATCTCTGTACCAGCTTCTTGGCTGCATGTGGCAGTTTCTTGTTTCCTGGGTGTTGTGAGAGACTTTAGTATGAGCCACTTGCTTCTGTTAGCATGTGTGACCTTTTCCCTTATTTTGCTTTCTGGATGATTTCATTTTACATGTGTTTACACTAAGGACTAGTTTTGCAAACTAAAGTGCTCAATATGCATGTGCAATTGCTATGTGAGGCAGTAAGAATTAAGACAATTATTTATTTATCAAATTTCTTTTTGTATGAATGTATCCATTCACTGCATGAATTTTTCATGCAAGCTCATCTTGAAAAAAAAGACACCACTCCCTCCTCCCGGGAAGGATTTGTACCCTTTGGGGAATTCCCCCAAATATTCGTGGTTTTTTCTTTAATTGAACCCCATCGTGTAAGAAGAGCTCCGTCTACAATATTGATTGTGGAAAAACATGCAGACCTGTCAGTCTCCCTTTTCCCAAGGCAAAACTCTCCTATTGTCCTTTTCTGCCGGGGTATAATCTCCACAAAGACAGACTTCAAACGGTTAAGCTTCTTCCCATTGTATTGGGACTATATGTAGTGTTCCACTTTACATTCACATTAAACAGGTTTCAAGCTTCAGTGATAAACTAGCAACGTTTTTCCTTCATGACAGCTGTTTGACAGCTTTTGAAAATGGATAAAAAATGGAAAATTACCTTACAGAGGAAACTTCCCCTTTTCTTCATAACTCAGGCTGAAGCATGGCATGAATGGAATAACACATGTATCACATTCTGGGCGCTGAACATAAAATGCATTGCCTCCCTCTATTCCACTTGATTTGATAATCTAGTACAATTTAGGTCCCTAATAAATTAAATTGTTCGGAAACTTGGTTCACTGCCTAAACTCAGTGCAAGGCTGTGCTGCTTAATGACGCTTTTCTTTCTTTCAGTGGTTTATCTCTGGGATAAATAATTCAGCCTAATAAACCCTGAGATCTGAGAGGTTAATTGACACCCACTGTAATTCCCAGCTTGAACTCAGCACCTATATTTTTCTGTCTTTCACAGAGTCCTGTAGCATCACCTAATCTCTGTGGCTCACCAGCCAGTTCATTGCCAGAAGCCCTAATCATTGCAAACGCCACTTCTGCTCTTGAACAGGCATGCCTGAGGTCCATGCACTCGTTCCCTTTCCCCCAGGTGACTATCTGGTTGATTTCTGGGAAAAATCCTTGGGCAATTGGGGCTAGACTGAAATTTTAAAAAAACAGTGAAAGAAGTAGAAAGAAAAAATATTATGAAGATCCACAGACATATTATCTGGGGAATTTATTCATAGGTTCAGTCCAGCTGTACAGTGGGATGAATACGTTCTTATTAATTATTAAATCGCTCAGATGGTACTCCTCCCCAAACCTGACATTTATTGAAAAAAAGTAATTGAAAAGGATTTGGCCATTTCCCCTCCTGGTTTGAGGGTTATATAACAGGTACCTCCACCAGCCCGCTCCCTCTCTCTCTCTCTGCTTTCAGGCTACCACAGAGTTTATTGGGTATCAATAAAACATTAGAATTACTCCTGGTATAACAATAGCACCTCTTTGCAACCTTCAGCCTGCTTAGCTCCCAGGAATAGCGTGCTAATGAGGGTGTGCGGTGTTTTGGACAGATGCTAGAGTGTTATGCTGGGCTGATAACTGCATCTCTTGGATCAAACACTGCGCTGGGATGACTCATGCCTTTTACTAATTTATAAGAGCAGTCTTCCTTGAAATCCCAATGTAAACACTATCACCCTGCTCTCTGTAAGTGACTACAGCCTTGAAGTCAACAAAAGTAATGGGCGCTCGGCGTGGAATAACGAGTCACCAGCATATTCCTGTCTAAGAAATATGAAATATTTGAGGTTTGGGTTGTGTTGCTTTGCTTTAAATGTGTATTTTCTCCGAGGGATTGTAGGAACACAAGGGCCACATAGAATCACAGAATCACAGAACGTTAGCAGTTGGAAGGGACCTTGAAAGATCTTGTCCAACCTCCCTGCCAGAGCAGGATCACCTAGATTAGATCACACAGGAACATGTCCAGATTGGTCTTGAATGTCTCCAGAGAAAGAGACTCTACAACCTCTCTTGGCAGCCACTAGCTCAAAGAGATCAGCAGGATAGTGTGCAGGGCAATACCAAAAGTCTGAGCTATAGTTTGGTAAGGAGGGAGGCTGGAGCTGTATTGCAAGTCTGTTGGTTTGGAAGTACAGAATTCTCATGGCCAGAGTTCTTTCTGCATGCGTTACAATTTCCTTCACAGCATGGTGACTAGACAGGATCATGTCCTGGTCAGACCTGTCAGGAGTGACCTGCTGGGGGAAATGAGGCCTTTAAAAGCTACTCAGAGCTCAGTACATTTTCTTTTCAATTTCGATTGAAGAGGTGCTTCCTGGCTTGTATTGATTTTATTTTTTTTTATAATCCCTGTGATTACTCCATGCAAACAAGGGTGTTCATGCACTGGCACGCCCAAACAAAATACCATGTAGCCCATTGTAATTTCTGAAGACAGTGGGCAAACCTGAGAGTGAAGACATGGTTCACATCTTCCCTCACCAGATGCAGTGGTTTAGCTGAGTACAAAAGCAGATTCCTAAATTGACTGAGAAAAGCCACTTCCACAGCCTTGTTTCAAGCACCTGCTACCTTTGCTTTGCTGATCAAAGAGCACTACTATTCGCAGTGTGATGTCCCCACCCAAGCCCGGAGTCCTCCAGGACAGGATGAAATAAATCACCAGTCCTGTTTCTCTCCACTGACTCTAAAGAGAAGGTCAATGAGAGCACCAGAGCTTTAGGCAACTAAAAATAGGTGAGAAGTTCCCTCCAACTGGAACCAAACCAGTTGTTTTACGAGCAGTGAGCTATCAGCAAGGTGCTGGTGTGAAGCTGAGATGTATAATTTAAAAGTCCAAGTCCCATTGCTATCATTAATATCACAAACCATGACGAATCTGTATGTGCTGCCTGTAGTTTTCTGAGGCAAACAGGAATCTCTTTTCCCCCATGTCTTGTAAGAGCCATTTCGGGCAAATTTTCTTCCTTCAGATGCTCCAGACACTTCTTTAACCACTGGCTTGACATCAAAGAGGCCTCACTCTTCCAGAGCCTGTGCTCAGTGCTTTTGTAAGCAACTTCAGGGTTCGACTTGATTTTAATCCTTCTTTTTTAATCATGTCTTGAGCTGAAGTGGGGCTGGCACCAGCTCCAAATGTCGGGCTGTTGAAGGACTGAAGTAGGTCAGGAAGTACTGACATGGCAAAGGGAAGAAGAACAACACTGGGACCAAAGCAGCCTCAGACCTCCCGCTACTCGACATCACCTCAGCCGGGTTTGCTCATCTCTGACAACAAGGCATGTGCTGAAGGGCGTTTTTCTAGGAACTGTCTTGCCTTGACAAGCTAACTATCCCAGTGTGTGCTTGGCAGTTGAAGGCAGAAGCTCTAAGATCCTGATAACATCGGTAGGCTGAATAGCTCCCTTTTCCCTGTGCTGCTGGAGCCTCACTCTCTGGTAAATTAAAGCTACTCAGATGAAGCTGGCTGCGGCCTATTGACAGAGAAAGTAGTTCTTGCCTATGTACAGAAAGCAAGTGCAATTTGCACAAGGAAGAGACAAAGTATTCCCCTTATGAAAGGCCCATAGTGTTTAAATATGACCAAAACCACACTCAGATGATTAATGCCATCTGAAAGTGCCCTTTGAGGGGTAATATTATGAGTCTGACTATAGAAAAATTTGCTAAAGCTTCCACTTTGGGAAACTCTTTCTGCCATACACAATTACAAACTGCCCCCTTACATTTCTCCTCATTCTCTCCAAAAATCCCCTGCAAGCGACACCTCAGCAAAAGCAACCCCTGCTCAGACACCATTCTGAAGCAGTGCCAGGGGGTTTCACTACTTTGTTGATCTTACATGGAAGGTGCCTCCCTGTTAAAGGGGGACAGTGTGCTGCGTAAAAGCGCCCCAGGGCAGAGCAAAGTAACAGGCAGCGGTGCATATTCTTATGTTACCTATCTATCTATCTGACACGTTTGTGTGTCAAAGCTGCCATGACTTCTGAAAATCAGTATATTATTCCCTTTGAAAGCGTATTTACCTGTCATCAGGACGTATATACTGATCAAGATTTCAAAGTCACCAGAGGTCTTGCAATTACCACTAACGATGAATGGAATGAGTGCCAGTGTGCATTGAAAAAACCTGAACCTGTTCTTTTGGACATAGTGTTCTCACACTGAAACTAGTATGGACTTGGGAAAGCTCGGCTTCCCCGAAAAGCAGCCTTGTGTACACACAGACAGGAAAACACCATTAATATTAGCTTATGTCTTCCCAATGTGTTAGATGCTTCTGAAGGAACCTATTGCAAACATGAAAAAAGCAGAGGGATTTTTTTTTGAGAGTTTATAGAAGGTTTCTTAAAGCTTGTGATGAATGTACAAGGTGGGAGGGTGGAGAGGGTGTAACAGCTGGCAACTGTTCTCCAGGCATTCAAACTCATCCTATTATTGTATGTGTAGACAAGCTAGAGGGAATCAGGCAGAGGACCATGATGATGGTCAGGGGCTGGAGCACACAATGTACAAGGAGAGGCTGACAAGCACAGGTTTGCTTAGTCCAGTGAAGAAAAAGATGGGGGAAGCCTTACCACAGTGAGGGATAATATGACTGGATTAGGGGAAAAATATTTTCTTGACAAGGGTAGCAAAGCTCTGAATCAGGCTGTCCAGAGAAGTTATATCAAATGCATCTAAAATTTTGGTCAAAAATTTGTCCCAACTTCACAAAGGTCCTGAGTAACCTGCTCTAACTTTGAAGCCGGCCTGTCAGGGGTTTGGATCAGAGGATATTCAAAAGTCTCTTTCAAAATTAAAACACCTATGATCCTATAAATGGCATGACCTTTCTCAGCTGAGGAAAAAAAAACAGTTTCAAGAAATGCCCAGCTCAAGAAATGTCCAGCCAAAGGCTGCTGGACCAGCTCTGGAAAAGGCATTTTGGCAGCAGAAGGCAGCATGTGCCAAAGAGCAGGGCATCTGTATGAGAAGTGGGTCAACCAAGTGGTAGAACGAGTCTTTACTGGAATGGGAAGAAAGCAATATGGGAAGGGAGGAGGGTTTATATACCGGTGCATATACCATGATGTGTGTACTTGCTTGGGGCTTGCTTTAAAAAGAAATATGTTCCCAAAGAAAACAATGAGGTTTTTATGTTTTGACTGACAGAAGCCTTGATGCTGTTCCAAAGCATGAGAGCAGCATCCTTCCTCAGAAAGACATCAGCAGTCCCAAGTGGCTATTTCTGCTTTTGTAGTGAGAGAAAATGGTAAGTGAGAGAAAGAGAAAATGAAGTGCCTCTGACAAGAAAACAATGTGCCAGAAGCAACTCCTTTAAATACAAGGCAAGAGGACAGAACTCCATTCATTCTCCAGCTTTTTTTTTTGGTGGGTTTTTTGCCCATCTAATATTTTGCCTTCAATTTATTTCTTTTCCTCTTGAAATATTGTGCTCTGCTGTGAGAAATCATAGAACTGTATAGGTTAGAGATGCAAGAAGCCTATTAGATCATCTGCTCCACCGCTCTTTGCCAGCAGAGAATTGCTCCCTATGGTACATTTTCTTGTGTGTTGTCCAGCCTTGTTGTAAAAATCCTGAGTGACCAGGCTTCCATCAAGTCCCCCAGCAGCTTTCCTGCAGCTGGATGCATCTTGAAATATTTTCCTGCTAGCCAGCCTGTGGTTTCACATTGCTAATTTCACCCCATTTGGCACTTCTGTGTCTATGTAGCAGACTAAATTGTTTCCTCCCCTTTGGCATTCACATCTTCTGACTCTGTATCTGCTTAGCATGGAGTCATAGAAAAACAAGGCTGAAAGTACCTTTGCTGTTCCTACACACAGAGCTTTTAAATCTGCTTTTTAAGACAGTCAGTCTGGATTCATGATCACTTTTATTGTTTCCTACCATCCTTGTTCCAATTTGTCCATGACCAGCAACTTCCCCAGCTGAGTGTATTATTCCAGATACATTTGCATTAAAATTATGTAGAAAATAGGTCTCTATTGCCTTTGATCCAAATATCAAGGGAACTGCACCCTAAAATTGCATCAGCATTTTTGCAGCCAAAAAGTAATATGCACTTACGTTCAATTGGCCGCCCACTCGTTGCAAAGTGCTTCAGTGTTCCTGCTAGCAGTTTGCCATTGACTACAAGTGCTTTGGAGGATTTTGCCTCAGGTATGTTTTCCTGCTTACAAGTAGGAACTCATCTGGCTGTTTGGTCTAGTGATGCCCCCAGTCTGAGTAGGTCACTTTGTGTTATTTCCACGCCCTGACTTACCTTTCCAGTCCTCCAGAGTCAGGGTCATCTGTGGGAGCCCTTTGTGTGTAGCTCACATTGCCTATGGGTTATTAATCAGGATGCTAAAACACGTTTCTGACACCAACACTGTGGGTTTTTTTACTAGATGACTCTGTTCCTTACGCATCTTTTTCTTTCCAGTTCAGATTCTCCTTTCTCCTGGGACCATGATAATGTCCTTTGCACTTATATTTTATTTTACCCATTTATTTTTTTACCGAGGATTTGTTTTGGTGGGGTTTTTTTAATGGTCTTTCATGCTTTCTGGGCATATTTACAGCTGTATTTTAGTAAGGTAGGATTAGAAGATATCTTCTGGATCACTGAAGCCAAATCTCTATCATTTCAAACAGCTGTGCCATGATCTTCCTTTAAAATATTAATTGAGATCCAGCTTGATGAAACTGTAAAATCAATTAAGGTTTCTGTTCCTGCTTTTACTACAAGGCCGTTCTTGTTATCCTGCTTGGATGGTTAAAATCAGTCTTTGTATTCCTGGTCAGAATTTGCTCGTGGCCAGTTTTTACCACTTGTCCAGGTGCTGATGTAGCCATGAGCTCTTTTTCCTCTCTATTTCTTCCCCTTTCCCTCTTTCAGCATATTTACGGATGGAAATCGGATGTCACCTCAACATTCACTTTCTGAGGTTAGGCATGGCAAACTCTTCCGTAAACTGCTGCTAAAGGGCAGTGTAAAAACAGCTGGATTAGCTCTTAGCAGGCTGTCCCAAGCATGGGGTTTGGCATGGGATGATTTATGCTGCTTCCATGAAGGATAATCTTTCCAGGAAAAGCACCATATTTTCATAACTGTAAGTACCTGAATTTATAGTTCTTTACGGCACAAACTTCTCTTAGACATCATGTGCATAGTTGTTTCCATTCCATAGATCATCCTAACATCCCTTCCTTCGCCTGGTCTAGTGTTAAGCCGCCCTCTGGAACATGTGTAATTATAGCTGTGAGCAAAAGTCCACATGAAGTCTCAGAGTTTGTACTCTGCTATTAGTGCTTTCATGCATCAAATGGAAATAGCGCAGTTGGCCTTTCCTATTTGTGGTAACGTTATAGCCATGGTTAAATGAGTCCATCCAGCTCTTTCTTCTCTACCATTTCCAATTAGCAAAAAATGCTTGTAGCTCTTTTTGGATTTTTAAGGTTTGGAAACTCACAGTTTGGTCTGTAGCACCTCTTTCTGATTGTGTATATCAGTCCATGAGTTAACACAGCCACTGTCAACCCACTCCTTTGGAGGGCTGCCCTGCTCCTCATTCCTCAGGTGATGCCTCCCAACTTCTAATATTCCCTCGTGTTTCTCTTGACTCTCTTACTGAATTTCCTGGTTTCCCCAGTGTTTGTATTATACTGGAGTTCAGTGCATTCAAACAGTTCCAGTTAATGACCATCTCAAATTCAGGAAGTTTCTTTCACTGCCGATCCCAGACTTATTTTGTGGCTGGAAGTTCATGGGTCATAAACAACAGTGTCTTGGGCCTACTTAGTAAAATAAAGCCTCTTCTTGGATTTGTGCATACTCTTTGGGTTTTTTTTTAACTTTGGGGTTTTTTTTCTCCTCCTAAAGCTTCCATCCTATCTACGCTGCTGTCATGTCAGAGGCTGATTGTGTAATGTGTCACTTCCCTATTGTACCGTAGGCTCAAATAGCGTTATGACCCTATTACAGGATAGCACAATATCCTGTAGAATATGTGTAGGGTTTAACTAAAGAATTTCATTATTTGATGCAGCCAGATATTTTTTGTACTTCTATCTTTTGTAATTTTTAGTGCAGTTTTTAGAAGGTGCATCTGTGAAAAAAATATTTAAGTAATACAAAATTCTGTTTCAAAAGTAGTCTGTTTTCCCTTAAGAAGTAGGTCATTGAGCCAGTTACAATACTTATTTGATAAATTTTGCTGTACAACAAGAAAAATGTTAATTTTCATAAATAGTTAATAATTTGTATCGATTTTAGTAGATTTCCATGAGGGCCGGGTAGGAAATCATTAGCAGTACCATTTTCTACTTAAGCATGCCGATCTTGCCAAATTTCAACCTGAAAAGCAAAAGTAGCTCTGATATCAGACGTTGCTTTGACGTTTTTGGAATTAAACACCACGTTTTCTTGTTTTGACAGCATTGTCTTCCTTTGAGTTAATTTCATATTCTATTTTATATTGCAACAACATTTCTGATATATAAAATAAAAATGAAGTATTGCTGCTGAAATGTATTTTGAGTAACCTGTAAAAGAATATTCAGAAATTTTTCTTGGAGAATTTTGAAGCATAAGGTTTTCATGCCTAACCACAGTGAAAACTGACACCAAGACCTTGAAAATTTACATTAGACAAAATTCCTATTCTCTGTACAGCTTCAACCTCAGCACAAAACCACTCAACAGTTCAGCACAATCCACCATAGTTAGTCCTGGTGTAGTTTATTATCAAAGACTTGAAGAAATAGAGGATAATATTGAAGATTTTCCTGCCCGTCTCTCTAAGGAGGTGCAGTGTTCTGCCATAGGATTAGTTTAGATTATGCAGCCACATGCCCCATTCTGAGGGTGGTTTTCTGCAAGGGTGTTTCTTTTCCTAAGATGAGCTGTCAACATGTTTATCTGTAATACCCTCAATAACAAGCACAGAAAGAAGAATGAGTAAAACTAGTCTGCTGTCAGGAATACATGTTATACAGCCTAATTCCAGGCTGAAATTCCAATGCCCCATTTTTTGCAAGTTGCCTTTGTCTTCATTACCACCATAGCTCATCAACTCATGTACCAGCTTCTTGAAACACAAGTTTTATTTAATTCTCAGACCATGCTTCCATAGAGGACACCCTTTGCTGAAGGCCTTGCTGATGGAAAAAAATCTAAAGCACAACCAGTGCTTTAAAGCAAGAAGTCATTGAAAGAGTCTTCAAATGCTGTTGTGTCATTAACAACACTAAGAAAGTTTCAAAACAGAAAGAAAAAAAAAGGGGGGACTTAAGTAGATAATTCTTTTGAGCTCCCACCTGTTCTTTGCCTGGAAAACAAGCGAGAGAAAGATTAAGTGCATACAAACACATAGCTCTCTTTTAAACAAAGGCTTGAGGAAAAGCTTTGAAAATGCCTTTATTCCCTGCTCTCTTCATTTTTACTCCTTTTGCTTCTCTCCCAAGTGCCTTCTTGTGTCACAAACCCCAGCTTCTGGTCCCTTCATCTTTTGTTCTATTTCATGTTGACTTAAAGTTACAATGGACTAATTTGATCATTCTCATTTAACAGGGAGATCTTTAAACATTAAAACCCTAGCATTACTGTTACTAGGACTTTTTTACATTAGAACAGATTAATTTCTCTGTACATCAGGGTGTCAGTGGGTGCCCACTCACCATTCTCCTCCTGGGAGGCTAGTGTGCATCACTGTGATCAAGGGCAAATCAAGATAGACCCCATCATCTCACTTTGTTCTCCCTTCTGCACTTTCATTTCTTTATGCTGAAGCCCCATTGCGGAGGAGAGCACCTCATGTGGTTTATTTGCCTTTTGCCTGGCCTTATGGTCTCTAAGCTCAGCTGGGCTCATGGGTCTCTAACTGGCTAGATGTTCCCAGCTTCTCAAAACCCCTTTTTTTTTCCCCCTCTTGATAACTAAGGAAAAAGATCAAGCAAAGGAATTGGCTGAAATGTGAGCTTTGCCTTTCCCCCCCTCCTCTCTGTTGGATAGACATCCCTCTTGGACAGAGTCAGGCTCTGAGTAATGAAGACCATAGTTCAGATGATTTGTAAATGTCTTGCTGTGACAAGTTTGACTTATATCTCAAGTTTCTCTTGTTCTTCTACCCACCCACCCAGCTGCGCTGTGTCTGCAGCCTAGCATGGCCTCCTAAGCTCATCTTGCAGCACCGAAAGCAGCCCACGCAAACTGGCCCGCGCAGCCACCCGCAGCTTTGGAGTAAGGTCTTCAACACTCGCCTGACTCAGGTCACTGCACAGAAACATGCCAGCCTGCCAGGCTCGTTTGTTATTTTGGAAATGACCCGCCATGGTTTCTGCACCACTAATTGGCCATGATCCATTTCCTGGTTTATGCATTCATCTCCTGCTTCTGCTGCCTGGTCCAAGAGATGCCAAATATATAATTTAGTTCACAGTGCTTTGAACTTGGACTTAATGTGTAGGGTATTATCAGAGATTTTGATTAGATTAGAGATCAGGATCTGTTTGTGATAAGATCTGCAATCTTTTTCACCAAATCATCTTACTGCCTGCAGTGACTACATCTCTGGAGTGAAACACAGGAAGAAAATACACATGACTCAAGGCAATAGAGTTGCACTGGAGATGGCTTTGGACCAAGGAACTTATGCAAACCAGATTTTTAGTGTTGCAAATTTCTATTTTTCCTTTCTGTTTCACAGAGGAAAAGACCCACAGTTGATGCTGCCATGAAGCTGCAAACCTGAAACACGGAGGAGTGGAAACTGTAACTATTGTCTTTAACAATGTTAATTCAGTGGACCTGTGGACCATTTTTGCAATCAAAAGCTTATGAAATGTATTGCAGTGAGCTGAATAGCATAAACTCAACATAGGAAAGTTGCCGGTAAAATCAATGGGAGTTTTCTCTACATTAGGTTTAGACTAGTTAATGCTTGAAGAATTACTGTTCTTCATCCCTAAAGACCTTCACTGATGGGCTCCTATACTTTACCTGCTTCTCTTCTTTACCTGTATGAGATCAGTATGGTAGCTGGATGGTGGCATGATGTGTGTGTGACTGAGAGAGGCTGGGACTCAGCAATGTAGCAGCAAAGCTGGGCTCCTATGGCTGCACACGTAGGAGGCTGTGTATGGCCCTCAGCTTGGCCAGCACCAACACATGGCTCTACCACCATCCCTATGGCCAGACCTGCTGCTTCACGGTCAACTTCTAGTGATAATACAGGCTTCCCAGACACACACTGCTGTCCCTAATTTTCAAAGTAAGTTGGGCCTGACTTCACATTTTATTTTAGATAAAAGTAGAAAAGTTCAGACATTTTGTCCCGTACTTGCTTTACCTGTCCAAACACATGGAAATTAGTACTGTGATATTTGTATAGCCAGTCCAGAGGCCAAAGACAGCATTAACTCGCTCTATTGCTAAAATAAAGATAGCACCCTCCTAAACCAAACTAATTACCAACCTATTATCCCCCCCCAGGACCATAATTTCTCTGGTACACAGGGTAGATGATTACCCTTTGCACAAGTGCCTTTTAGACCTCAGCTTGTGTACCTGACATTTTAATTTTCTTAAACTGTATATGTTCATGGATCTATTGTCTATGGATTACATGTGTATGTTGGAATCAGTTCTGTCTTATCATCATTGCCATGGTTACCTTATCATCATTGTAGTATGTATGTGTTGCTATAATACTATCGAGGATGTCATACCAAAATTCCCTAAAGCAAAACGATCCCAGAACTTCCTCTGGACACATCCCAAACTACTAAGCGCTGATATATTTTATGATATGTTTCCCAACTAAAGCAAAGCTGACTTGTACATCTCAGCTGACATAAAGTTGTCAGCCATTTCTGGGTAGGGAGCAAATTACTCCATGTATCATCTTCACCATAAGCCAATTCCTTACATCAAATACAACTCCCCCTCCCACTTAACTGGGCCTCTCAGCAACCTGATACACTTTTATTTGTGCAACTGCATTGCTCAAAAATCATGAGATTGTTGATAGCTGCAGCAGGAAAGACAAGTCAGCCACTGAAATGTGGCTACCATGATACAGCAAATGCAGAGATCTTTATAGCAGGGTAGGGAACATCTCAAAGCCCAGGACAGAGCAATACATGCGTTTGGGATGGGGGTGTCAGGCTATAGGGCCACAAAAATAATCTGAGGGTTGGAACACCTCTTCTATGAAGACAGGCTGAGAGAATTGGCTTGTTCAGTCTGGAGAAGGTTTCAGGGAGACCTTATTGCACCTTGACAGAACCTGAAGGGTCTCACAGGAAAACTGGGTGCAGACATTTCAGTAGGGCCTGTAGTTATAGGACGAAGAGTAATGTTTTTAAACTAAAAGAAGCTAGGTTAGGACTGGATATTAGGAATACATATTTTATGATGAGCGTGATGAAACACTGGAACAGTCTGCCCAGAGTGTTCAAGGCCAGATTGGACTGGACTCGGAGCAATCTGGTCTGGTTGAAGATGTCCCAGCTCATGGCAAGGACATTGGAGTAGGTGACCTTTGAAGGTCCCTTCCAAGCCAACAAGACCAACTCTATGGTTCTATGATTCTATGACAGTCTTTCAGAACAGAGTGGCGAAGACCAGATATTAACATCTGGTTTTAATACAAACAGTATTATCCTCCAATGGACAGACAAATACAGAACTCTCATCCTAAAGAGTAAGTAAATCAACTCAGCCCTAACTACAATAATTCCCATCCTGTTTATCCTTATAACAACAGCTCCTCACTACATTCACAAGCAGAGGCTTTGAATATTTTGTGATAATGAATGTCATTATGAGGTTAGAGTACAGTGGTGTGAAGAAAGTGATTCATCACTGGGAAAAAAACAATTTTCTTGGATGATAAATTGCCTAGATGCACGAATCTGGGTTTATAAACAAGAGGTTATATATTGTTCCACGGCTATAATCTAATATTACCAAACTAGAGAATACCAAATACACTTACGAGTTTTAGAATAATTCCCATGATAAGAAGAGTGAAATATTAAATAAATACAAGTGAAGAGCAGAACCTCTAATAAGAGAGAAGATGGTAGTAGTAATTGTAGCACTGAAACTTCTCCTCTAAATCCAAAGATGACTGGTGATTTGTCGGCAACCACAAGTGAGCTAACTGGCCATTGTTTTAAAGTGGAAGTGGAAATCAGGGCATGAGGTCATCATGATATAGCACATCCAGAGATCATAGGTTTTAGTTAATGACAAAATAAGGGAATACTTCTCATGTATTCAAGTTGCACAGCACTACCCAGAACTGACAGTGACCCCATCATCCCACAGTTATGGAAAGAATGACCGTTATGTGGCAAAACAGCCATAGCACTGTATGGATCTTCCTCTGTTTTCTGCTGGCATCCAGGAGGCTCTATCGGAATGCTTGTTACAGCCATTGCAGATTTGGGATGCCCTAAAGATGCTGGTTTCCCAGGAAGTCCCAGCTGAACGCTTGCTAACCTGAAGACATCTTAGCATTGGAAGTAGGTCATCATCAGGATGATGTAGAGGCAAGCTGGGTTGTGACTGCCAGTCAGACTCCTGGGCAAGCAGCAGCAGTAGTAAGGCTGAGTGTCAGGGGTAGATTTCTCCAACAGAAACAACCCTCCAGCTCAATCTAAAATTGAGTTCCTCAGGTGACAGCCATTTTTCTTTCTTTTCCATCCATATGGGATGTGGGGAATATGTTCTTCACACTAAAAGGTTTTCAAGGATCTGTGTTGCCTGGAGAACCGTATTTAAGTTCAAGCCAGATTTTCCCCTTTCTAGAACAAGGTGGATTCCTCAATTGGTGATCTGTTTTCCTATGTCCAGGTTTTACTGGAGTGAGTCCAGAAAAGGGACACAAAGATGATTCCCTGTCTCACTGCAGCATGTCCATGTCTTTGATGTACTGGGGAGCCCAGACCTGGATCCAGCACTGTAGACATCTCGCTGGGGCTAAGCAGAGAGAAAATATCACCTCCCTCAACCTGCTGGCAATGCTCTTTGTAATCTAGTCCAGGATACTGTTGGCTTTTTTGCCAGAAGGGCACATTGCTGCCTCATGCTTCAGCTTGGTGTCTACTAGGCCCCCCAGGTCCTTCACAGCAAAGCTCCTTTACAGCTGATCAGCCACAAGCATGTCCTAATGCCTGGGGTTGTTCAGTCCCAGGGGCAATAATTTGGTTTTCCCCTTGTTGAACTTCCATCATGTTCTTGTCATCCCATTTCTCCAGCCTGTGTGGGTCCATCTGAATGTTACCACACCTCTGGGTGTATCAGCCACTCCTCCCAGATTCAGATTGTCTGCAAACTTGCTGAGGGAGCACTCTTTGCCATCATCCAGGTCATTATGATTAATGAAGATCTAAAACAGTACTGTCCCCAGTACCAACCCCTGTAGGGAGTCACATCCCTACAACTGCCCCAGTCATTCATCCAGTTTTCAGTCCATCTCATTGACTTGACAGAGTTTGTAATTCCTGGTGGTCCCGAGGAGGTGCATGAGGGAGCCTGTGAGCCTGGGCTGCTGTGCAGGTCTCCTCCTTTTCCGGCCAGGTCCAGGAAGCCCTGAGATAGACTGCTGACTAACATGCAGCCTGTCCTGGCTGGTTTGGAAAATACAGTTTGTAATGTGAATTGAAGAGCTCTGGCGAATCCCACAACATAATAACTGAGTTAAATGTAAATTACTTCTTCATTTATGAAGTTTTAAAAATGCAAGTGCTCTTATAAACTAATTGAAATAGAAATCAACTGGCTTTCCTTGGGCGCTACTGAGCTTTACCAACTGCCTGCTGTTCTGTGCTGCTGCGTAATGGGTTACGTATGACCACCCAGACCCTGCACACATGGGGAAACTTTAGGACATCAGCTCCACGGGTGGCTGGGTGCTCTCTTTTCCCTAACACCCTCAGGATGCCCAGCTAGCAGGAAGAGGCTACAGCCCCCAGCAGCACAAGGCAGGTTTCTCAGTGGGGCTGGCAGCAGAGCTGGCCATGAGATACCCCTGACGGATGAGCTAGCAGAGAGATGCGGAGATCCTACACAACCAAACATTTCTCAATCTATAGGGAACTTGCTTGTTAATCACCTTTGGCTTCATAAAACTATTTATGCTACTTATTTTGATTGTCTCTACTTGGTCCTTCCAGAAATATGAGAACACATTCTGCAAGAAGGAAGGGGATGGAAATTTGCCTAAAATGTGGCAGAGAATCTGTAATTATGCTCTTCCATTTGCAAATAATGAAACTGGGGCTGTGCTCTTTGCAGGTCTTATTTGCTTATTAAAAATGAAGGTAACTATATTTTTTCTCTGGTTTAAACAAATCAGTGATCCTGAATTTTCTGGCAAATCCCCAGATGTGATCTTCTGTAGAAAAAAATGTCGGGTCCTTCTTGTGTTCATTAAAAATAAAAGAGAAAAAAACTTAGCACCCAGCATAATAGCACTTGTCAGTTCCCTTTACAGGCTGCTTAGCTCAGCTGAATTAATGTCTGGCAAATGGGCAAACCTGAAAGAACCTTTTTCCCTCATCTCCTGTAAAAATCCTGTGTCGTTAGGCATACTTACAAAATCACAGGTAGAAAAAGATCATCTTGGCTCTCCACTTTGACCCTTTACCTTCAGAGAATTCCTTATTATATCATTCCCACCATTACCTTATCTAACACGGCCATCTATATCCAGAGCTTTTGATTCAGACAAACGGTGGCCTATCTACACCATTGCCTAATTATCCTTATTAACTTGTTCTTGAATTTAACTTTCCAGTTTTAGCTTTTGCTTTTCTAACTTCCAGCAAATGTTGTTCTAAAAACCAGAGACGAAACACAGGAACTTTTGACAAAGAAACATAATAGCCAGAGGGAGGTTGGGGGAACGCATAGGGCAAGAAGTTCCACTGACATCCTGAAACAGATGAGGTCCTGATAAAAACAGTCATGATTGACTGTTGCGCTCTCTGGCTGCATTCTAGATTTTTAAATGAATATGAAAACTTGCCAGGTACCTAATCTTTTTCAAAGGAATGAACGGCCAAGAGAGAAAAGAATTATGCCATGCAGTTTTGAGGCTAACAGCCTACAGGAAATTAAATCCTGATCAAGCATGGCTCAGTACCCATGTCATTGTAGCAGGCATTTATATTACCCAGTGCTGCCTTTCTAAAAGCCTTAACTAGCACTTTACATTCCTAGGAAGGAGGTATGGAAGATGAGTAGGATGGACTGGCCTCTGGAGGTGCCCATTGCTGCCAGGTAGCAATAGGAGGAGCCCAGGTGAGCTAGATAAGAGCAAGCATTCTTTTTTTTTTTTTTTTTTCCCCAGTGGATAAGTTTGGGAGAATTGAGTCCTGGTGTTGATTTAATTTTTGATAAAAAAGAACTGTAGGCTGATAATTGTTTACTACTGACATAAGCATTGAGTTTTTGAGGTGCTCTTAAGTCAGTGTTTAAGATCAGTAATATTTTGTGGCAGTCACCTTCAGGAACTGGACACGCAAGTGAGGAGTAGGAAAGCAGTTTGATCCAGGTCTCCTCCCACACACGCATGTTGTCCTCAAGCTGTGAGTGAGGCTGATGAGAATTGGTGAAGCCCATACTGCTTGGGCTGCTCTTCACCTCTGTCTTACCCACCTCCCAGCTTGTTTCACTCACTCTTTATGGAGTACCAGGTTCCTGGTACAATGTGGCAAGTTTCCTTTGCTTCACATTGAGTTAATGAGGGGTGAGGATGCAAATAAATGATCAGGGTCAGATACTTCTTCCTTTATCCTCCAGAAACCTAATCCAGAGCTGACTGATACCAGCAGAGAGGTTCAGAGTAACTTCAGCAGACCTTGATTCAAGAATAAGATTGTCTGCTGAAGGACAGGGGGAAGGGTACATTTGTGTGGGATGTGTATCTGTGACACCAAAAGAATAAGTCCCATTATCTGTTATCTTGGACTTCAAGGAGATGGCTTCTATTCCAGAAAAATGCTAAATTCTCTGAGTAGCAAAAATCCTGGCACCAGATCTTTGCCTCTAAAAGCATTTCTAAAAGGATTCCTTTTAAAACCAGAGAGAACCATTATTCTCTGACCTCTTATTTTGAAGAAAGTACACAAGGTAGATTAAAATGTTGTTATTGCTTGATCAAACAATGCACTTGAATGTTTCTTGGGAAAAAGGTTTTTTCAAAATACAGAAAAGTATCCTTTCATAATGCAATGTCAGACCTTTTGATGAATTACAGTATGTCACCCAACTCTGATTCCTCTTGCTCAAGCAGTGAAATGTGTTTGCATACATTGTGTAGGCTTAATATTTCTCCTTAATATATCTATATGGAAAAAAAACCAAAACAAAACACCAAAGTAAAACAAAACAAGCAAAGAATAAACATTGGTACTGCCTGCAAGGGCATTTAAGACCATATTTATCTAGTATAATTCCATCCAGTTTCCCATAAATAAAAGGCACATTGTTTTCAGAATAAAAGTGGTTTGTGCTTATGAAAACAAAACATGCCCATATATGTTTTAGAAGACTAGATGTGCAGAGAGCAGAAAATGTACAGGACGGGGTGAAAGATGCCCAGGAGAAGGAGAGACCACCCCTGTGCACTGTATATTCTCCAACAGATTCATGAAGGCCTCACGGCTGCTGCCAGTCAAGCTCCAGTGGGATTTGCCTTGCTCAACTGAGAGAGATGTTGGCACATTAGCAAAGGTTAGCTGTATACTGGAGATGAGCACCCAAGGGTCTCTGTAGCAAGAGGAGAAAAGAACAAGTCCTCCCAAAGGCTGATTCATGCATCCCAAGGTAGTCACCAAAGTCAATGTAACTCGCTTTTCCCCACCAATCATTGCACAAGGTCTGCCATGCGGACAGGAAGTGTTTCCTTACTCCAAAATCAGCTGGTCGAGGCACTGCAAGACTTTTAAGCCTTAATCTCAGCTGTAGAGAACCTAAGAGCTCAAGGCACATTTCTAAGGATTTTATACATGAATAATAGGCAACCTGGAGCTACAGCATGATTAAGAGCCCTAGGTGTAGCTACACTGTGGTGATAACTTCAGACAGACTTTATTACCTTGCTAGTTGGATATCCCCTTCATGAATTCCTGCAGCTTCTGCACTTGCATTTGCTGCAGATTACTGGTATATGACCAGATGTTTCTCTGAAGCAACCCTTTTGTGCCACAAACACAGGAAGAATTTCCCTTACACAAAATTTGAAATCTCTTTTTTTCAGGAAGAATACTACCCAAAGATGTTGTCTCATAGCCTTCTCCTGAGGCCGTACTGCAGTTTGCTCCAGTTGCTGTTTCCAGTCTCTGGCTTCTTGAAGGATTTCTTGTATTCTTTTTAGCTGTGACTCACAACCCCAGTCTATGCCATGAAACATTTGCTTTAAGACTCCCACACTATGCAGCCTGACCATCATATTAGCCCATAATTAGGGATTCTCTTCGGTGAGCTACCTTTGAGTAAAGGGGTATTTAATCACCAACACTTAGCCCTCATGGAAATCTGTTTCTCTCACTGATGGTTTCAGCAAAGTTTTTGGATCAGACAGACCCTTCAGAAACTGGCCAAACTTCCTCACAATAGTAAAATACCAAATCCTTTGCTGAACCATACAGTGTTGGACTTTGGACAACCCACCTTTCAGTCTTGCAATTCCTCCTCCTGCCAGCTTCTTTCAGAGGCTCAACAACCCACCTGCCACTGTCTGTCCTCCTGTCTCTCCTCATCCTGCTCATCTTCAGAGCAGGATTTGTCAGATGCAACAACTTCATGAAAATCAGAGGAGTCACCGTATGGTTTAGCCAGACGCTAGACGCTACCCAACTGCAGCTCAGCTGACTCCGGCTCATATTTCAGCAATGATGTCACATCTCCTTTTGTATTGCCCACCATCGCCCGTAATGTCTATGTGTGTACAAGAGCATGTTGTGAGCAGGAGATAAACTCTACGTCCCTGCTCATGTTTGTTACAGCTTTAGGACTCACCCCTCTGTGTACTAGCAAGAGATTAAAAAAATGGACATGAAATATAAAGATGTGAAAACTCCCATCTGATCCAGAAAAGAAGGTTTAATCTCTCCTGTTTTTTTTTCAGTCCCTGAAACAGCCTGAAAATCGACTGACCTTGCAGTATGTGTGTAAGTTAACAAACAGAGGCTTTGCTGGCCTAGGGAGGGAAGGGGGCTCTCAAGTATGGTTTCTCAGCTGAGGATTACTGTCCTCACTTTCCAGAGGTGCAAGCCCAACCCTGCTGGTACCTGTATCTTAGCTAGTGGTAGCTGCTGTAGCATAATCTCACACAATTTTCTCTCCTGTATATCCCAAGACTGTATTTGCCTTTTCTTAATTATGGCTTTTCACTAAATATCATCCTTATTTCTTTGTGAGTTATTAGCCTGGTTCCTGTGCAGTCATGGATACCCTCTTTTATATTTGCATTTCTGATTCTCCTGACTGTACCATGCCATTACCTGGGCATTTCATTCTTTTCTGACAGCTCACTAATTCATCCAGGTTGTTGCAGTAGCTCCTAGATTATTAACTACTCTCCCCAAGTGTTAGGTCATCTCTGCACTAAATGGATTAGTGAAAACCACTTTCATAGAGGTAAGAAAGGAGACACAGGCACATCGCCAAGAGATACAACAGGTATCTGGCTATGGGAAAGGGTGGAAAAAAGACTCCCAACCCTTCCATAAAAATATACTTTCCTAGCTTGACAAGAGGAAAAATAGTGAAAGAACTGGTTGTGAAGTATGGGGATACATTGCTGTGCTAAGAGTATTTTGAGTATGCACACACCCTTCACTCATTGTTCAGTTTTGAGGTGCCCTAAGGACCCTTCCACCTTAGGGCATCAGGTGGGAAAAGAATCACCACAAAAGAATTTCAACTTGGTGGAACTGTACAAGGAGGGAGCATAAGAATGGATCTGCTTGATACCAGGTCTTCTGTGACCTAAGCATTTGCACCAAATCCAGCCAGAAGCACCAAACAAACGATCTTCAGGGTATAAAACAGGTGTGAAAAGCCCCTTCCTGCCCATTTTGGCGATGGAGAAGGATCCTGGTGAAACAGAGCATCCTTTATATGAATGATCCATGGGTGTTTCAAAAGGGAGCGGTTTGCTGTGCCCTGAAGGTTTAGTGCTGGAGATGGTCGTGACCTTCAGAACCACCTCAGGGTGGAGGCAACTGTGTTTTCTGACTACCTTACCAAGTGTCCAAAGATACTTCAGAGCACTGCATCCCTCTACATTACTTGTGCCGTGACAGTACCTGAACGCCTGAGCCAGGTGGTGCTCTGTGGCCCGTCACAAACACTGAGTCACAGATGTTTGTCACTTCGAGGCTCATTTCTGATGTAAAAGCCACCACTTTGGTCATGCCTTGGGCTGCTGTCTCTAAAGAGAAACTAGAGCCAAAGCCCTGATTCATCTTCTGAGATAGACAGGAATGCTCAGCTTCAAGTGCACGCTTGAGTCTTACACAAACCCCCCAGAGCAAGCAGGCTGCTAAATTTTGCTTGTCCTCTACTGCACAAGAAAAAACATTGTGTTTAGTTATCCATGGAGTCTCCATGATTGGAAATATGCTTGTGTTCTCCTGATTGAAGCAGAGGGGAAGACACAAGCAAGACCTATTTTCTGCTTAGTGAAATTCATATTCAGCCTTCTCCTTTCACACTGACACAATAAGTGTAGGTGTATGCTCCTGCCTTGCTGCGAAGGCTGTGGTTAGGTCCTTGCCTGGCTTATTAAATGTCCGACTTTCCCATGTCTTGCCAAGGGATGTGGCAAGAGGCTCCTGTTTGCCATGGAGATGATTCTCTGTCTCATCTATCAAGATGAGATCCTCCTGTGTGCTACAGCAAGGATATCTCCTCAGCCCAGGCTGTGCCTGGAGGTCCCTGAAACCATTGCTGTGCTCTGCTCACAGCCAGTGTTCCAGGGCACCTCTTAGAGCGTGTAAAACACCACAGTGACAGCTCTGCTTGATCTGCCAGCTGGGTCTGAGACTGCCCATGTCCTCACATTCCAGCCCACGTGCACCTCACTCCACTGACACCTGGACTCAGAGTTGCAAATAATGGTCTAAACCCCAGGACTGACTTCCTTTGACAAGTTTGTGTCCTCACCCCGTGCCTCAGTTTACCTTTCCATCACATGGGGGTGATGACATCTGCCTGCCTTGCAGGCTGGTAAATGTTATCTTCAAGGTTTCAGATGGGAGATGTCGTAAATGTCAGCACTAGTCATTTATATGTCACAAGATGGAAATACACTTTCATGTGTTCCCACCAGGAAAAGTGGCGTTCAGGGAGTTAGGAAGAATCTGGCATCTCTGCCACGCTGTTGTGCTCCACTCCTTCTCGTCACACCGATGCAGCTGAGTAAAGCTCAGCAAGGGGAGTTTAACTACATTCAAAGTGTAGAAGGCAAGAGGAGGAAGCTGAGGTTGCAGCACAGCTAATATGCAAGAGCTAGACCTACCCGAGCTGGTGGATAACGAGTTGCCAGGATTATATGTGGCAGCAGAATGCCTGGATTTGAAGTGGAATTATTGAACTGATTACGGGCAAGTTCTTGTACCTACATTCTGCCCGTGTGAAAATAATGAGCAGCAAACAAGGCAAGAGGCACACCAAGCCAGGAGAACAGGGAGACAAAGTATTATCTGTCAGAGAGAGACACAAATTGAAAAAAGAGAGTCATTAACAGAAGGAGATAAAACCGTGGAGGGGGAAGAGTGACAAGAAAGGGAGAGTTTTTTGCTGTACAATGGAAAATGCTCCCTTTTTAATGCTCTGTATCCCCAGACAGTGGTATTAAGACACCTGGCTACTGTGGTACATCTGAGACTGTGCACATCATGCCATGCTGCCGCTGCATGTTCCTTCCCCAGTCTGACATTGTGCGTGCCTCCTGGTCCGTATGTGCTGCTGTGTGAGTGGTGTATCCCTGTGAGTGATGAAGTACTTTCATCAGTCCGCACTAAATGTTGAGAATTAGTGGAGCTATAAGCCATATTTCACGTTAGGTTACAGGGGAAAACAGTAGGAGATAGGATTTATGCTCTCTGTATAAATGAACTTCATAAGCTTTTCTTCGCAAGGGAAAAAGAAATTGTGTCTGATAAAGTTCTGTGCTGGGAAGAAAAAAAAAAAAAGAAGCAACATTTCTAAAGTGGGAAAAAAACAACTTTTGTTATCACCGGTGATTAATTGGATTGATGCATAACTGGTGTTCCAGAGCAGTGGAGATTAGAAACAGTGACAGAGTATGCCCCAGTGGTCCCAATTCTGCTATTACCTGAAATTACAGTCCAAAGCAGACTGACTTGTGTGCCCCACAAATTCATAAAAATTCAAGAGCCACTCTCGCCAGTCTACTTTTGATAAATTCTTTTTGATTCAGTAACCTTTCTTAATGGAATTTCTCTCTCTCTTCCTCCTTTTTCTTTTACCCTTTTTTTTTTCTTCCTCCCACTTTGGTCCACACATTTATTATTCCCTCCCACTCTCCTCCGTGGGAGTTGCAGACCTCTGACTGAAGATCCGTGTTGTAATCTGTGCAGGAATTTACTGATGGTGCATGACAGAAGGGACTTAAAGAAAATTACGCATTTCTCAGATCTACCCTAGGGCACACAAATCAAAGTCTCCCTTGAACACTATATAGTAAAACTGAAAGTAGCTACACTTTATATGGAAATGAGATGATCTGAGGACATAATACAACTAAACATATATCAAAACATAGCAGCTATGAATGTGGAAACCGCTTTTTCTTTAGTGAGGATATAAACCTCTATTTTGTTTTATTTCTCCTAATGTATGTCTTTTATTCAGGTGATGAGAAAAAAAAAACAAACCCTCTGGCAACCCGCATTCACTGGACAGGCTCCAGAGCTCATGATCCTATTTGCATTTTCATCTTGCTTATAGGCTGCCTTTATTTTTCACCACCTTAAGGAGTGTGTTTAGAATAGGCCAGGCAATAGCAAATGCCTTGATCTCCTGCGGACTCAGACAAGAGAAGGGTATAACTGGGAGAAGGGAGGGAAGCAGTGTCTCACGATACTTCTAGGGCAGGGGAGGGGATGCAAGGGAACATGTCTAATTTTGCTTTCTATTTCATTGCTTCCTTGCTTGTTTTTTAACAAAAGGAAATGTAAAGCATGGCAGTGTGGTAGCTCGTCGGCAATGCTTGCTGCTTTTCCTCACACTGGTTCCTTCCCTGGGGATGAGCCATTAAGAGCAGAGCCCCTCCAGCTGCTGTTGTTGATGGCTGTGCTAAAGCAGCTGCCACATGCAGGTTGGTTGCAGCTGGGACATAGATCCTACAACATCTGGGATTGTGTCACTTCCCTCCAGGGCTCCTGTCGACCTTTTATACTCTGGTTTTGGGTTTTGGTGAAATGGGGAGCAGAAGGTGGAGAGAGAGATACATGTAAGGTTCAGTCACTGAAACAAGGCAAAGAGAGACAGAGAAGGTTTGATGTTGAAACCAAACAGAACAGCAGAATAGATATAAGGAAGATCTTGGTTATTCCACTCATATGCCTCGTTCAGCCTATGAAGAATTAACTTTCTGCAGTGCTTTGTATTGTCATGTTATAGCATGAGAAATCAGCTCATTTTGAGGCAGCATTAAGAAAAAGGAGATGCTAAAGTTCAGCATCCCTTGGGGCTCTCAGTTTTGTTGGGCTGATGGATTAGCCCAAGCCCTTTCCCTCTTCTAAAGGTGTGTGGGATCCAATTGCAGCTTGTAGCACATCTGAACAGAGTGCAGTGATACAGGTCAGCTCATCCCCAAATGCAACAGGACACCAAAATAGAAGCAGGAAAGCACAAATAGCCAGAACATAGAGTGTATTAGCTGAGCAGGTACAGGTTCAGGCTCCTATTCTGTGACAATCTTTCTGTGGGTAAGTTTTTTTGTGCCTCATTTACATATTCATTATTTCAAAATGAAAATAGTTTCCTGTCTCACAGGACCACTATGAAAGGTAAATTATATTAAATATTGCAACCTACTCTGTTACTGTGATACCAGAGGCTATTTAAGTAATAAGGGGAAAAGGAGAGAAATTTTAGACACGGTTTCCCTTTGTAGCAGCAGAAGAGCAGAGAGTGATGTCAGACTTTCAATGACAAACGTGATGCTGGAAAAATACTTTTTGCTTTTCCCTAGCATACATGGAGGCCTTGAGATGTGGGAATCCACTGAGGGCCCAACTGGAACAAATAAATCACTGGGACATCCCTGTGTAACTTGCTGCTTCTTGCATATATTCTGGAAATACATTTCCGTACGGCACGGGTGATAGCGGCGGACGACTCCCTGCCACGGGGAAGGCAGGTGGTGGAGGCAAGGGATTATCCCTCTTTACTTGTTGGACCACAGAGAATACCTCATCCAGTTTTGAGCTCCCTGCTAAACAGGAAAGGCACTGGTAAATGGGAAGAAATTCAGCAGAGAGACAGCAAGATGATTGGGAGCACTTGTCCCATGAGAATGTGCTAAGGGAGCTGGGCTTGTTCATCCTGAAGAGGATGTATCTTTGCAGGCACCTAACACCTGCAAGGAGGTCAATCGGATGCATCTTAGGGTCCCTTCCAACTTCCTGAAGTCCCTCTGCTCCTGAAGGAGAAGGACTTGGGAATGTTGAAAAGCTCAATATGATCTGGCAATGTGTGCTTGCAGCCCAGAAGGCCAACCATGTCCTAAGTGGGCTGCATGAAAAACAGCAAGACCAGCAGCTCAAGGAAGGTGATTTTCCCCCTCTACTCTGCTCTGATGAGACTTCACCTGGAGTACTGTATCCAGCTCTAAGGTCCCCACTACAGGAAGGTCATGGAGCTGTTGAACTGAGTCCAGAGGAGGCCACAAAGTCAATCAGAGGGCTGGAGCATCCCTCCTGCAAAGAGAGGCTGAGAGAGCTGGGGTTGTGTCCAGCTCTGGGCCACTCAGTTCAAGAAGAACATAGAACTCCTTGAAAGAGTCCAGCACAGATGGAGAAGATGATGGAGTGGAACATCTTATGAGAACAGGCTGAGAGAGCTGTGTCTCTTTAGTTTGGAGGATACTGAGGGGTGACCTTATTAATGTTTGTAAATATGTAAAGGGTGAGTGTCAGGAGGATGGAACCAGGCTCTTCTCAGTGATGGCCAGTGGTAGAACAAGGGGAAATGGGTCCAAGCTAGAACACAGGAAGTTCCATGTCAATGTAAGGAAATACTTTTTCACTGTGAGGGTGACAGAGCACTGGAACAGGCTGCCCAGAGAGGTTGTGGAGTCTCCTTCTCTGGAGACATTCGAGACCAATCTGGACATGTTCCTGTGTGATATAATCTAGGTGATCCTGCTCAGGCAGGGGGTTTGGACTGGATGATCTTTTGAGGTTCCTTCCAACTCCTAATGTTCTGTGATTCTGTGTTTATCCCGGAGAAGAGGCAGCTCTGGGCGACCTTATAGCAGCTTTCCAGTACCTGAAGGGGCCCACAGGAAAGCTGGAGAGAGACTTTTTGCAACAGCATGTACTGATAGGGTGAGGGGTAATGGGTTTAAACTGAAAGAATGTGGATTTAAGGAAGAAATTCTTCCCTGTGAGAGAGGCGAGGCCCTGGCACAGGCTGCCCAGAGAAGCTGTGGCTGCCCCCTCCCTGGCAGTGTTCAAGGCCAGGTTGTATGGGGCTTTGGGGGTTGGAGCTCCATGGGCTTTGAGGTCCCTTCCAACCCAGACCAGGCTGTGATACTGTGATTCTGTGATTCTGTGATTCTGTGATTCTGTGATTCCATGAACTACTACACCAGTAGAACTTCTCTATTAACAGTAAAGAAGGAAAGGCACGCTCATCTTCTGTGGAAAGGTATTTACTTATGTTTAAAGAGATAGTATATATAGATACAACATCTGTGAAAATCCTTTCCAGTACACCGTATCCCATATATGAGGATATGGAACAAGACCTGTTCAATGTCTGGGTCACATTTCTCAGTGGATGTTATCTCAATTTCTTTTACATGGCAGAGGAGATGACAGTAATACCCTTCAGTAACACACACGTTTTTAACAGACATCACAGGTGCCACTGAGAAATGAGTTTCCTGCCTTGTTTTTCCCCTTCCTGTTTTGAAAAATACATAAAATATCCTGCTGAAGTTGGGAAAAGGGCTCAGAGTTTAAAATGCCCCTGTTTACAGCAGTGCCTCCATACTGCTGGTATTACAGTGTTATCATTCATGCAAGCAGCATAGCTAAGAAAACAATGTGATAAAGGAAGAACCAGAGATGATGTTTCTGCTAATGGAATGGAAAATACATGTACCCAAGCAAGTCCCTCCTGTATTCCCATCAGCTGTGTGCAGATGTTTCTGCTGGGCTGAGGGAGGGGCACAGTCACAGAGGAGCCTGCTTTTCTGCATGGGAAGGGGAAAAGGCAGTGTGTGTATCTATCTTGTGCTACCCAGTCCATACAAAACTCCTTGAGCTTGACTCTGACAGCAGTGTGCAGCTCCCTGCAACCCCCTTCCCTCTGCTGCTGGCTCCCCTGGTCCTACCAGGAGTATTAATGTTTTTATGACACACAAAGACATGGCTCTGGCTTCTTTATGGCTCAAGCAGAAAATTAATTTTGGCAATTCCTTTCCCAGTCCACAGGCAAAGTGCTCACCATATGTAAATAATCCGACTTTGGGGCGGATCTGGGTAGATCTCTTAACCTTTGGGGGCTTGTCATGTATCTTCCTTGGTATCTAAAACTTGCCCATGCCATGGACATCTGGGGAGGATTCACCCAAGAATCTCTGGACAGGGACACATAAAACATTGTTATTTATCATTTCTTTTCATGTGAGAATGGCTGTGTGGCAGTGGGACAAAAGTCCAGCTCAGTACTCAAAGGCTATCTGATGCTGTCCTGTACCTCTATCAACTCCAAATGCTTTAGTATCCTGCAGGATAAACACATGAAAGGGGTATGGACACAGTGTTCATCGCACAGACAATAGGTAGCCAGGCACCATATCATCCTTTCTGAAAACAGCCAGCTCTGAGATAGGCTATCTTCATGTTAAACAGCTCTCTGTATGTTTGCAGTTGAAACTCAGCCAGTTGCTTCCCAAAGAGTGAAGCACGGCAGATGCCCTCACCATCATGACCTGTCACATGAAGATTTATAAGCCACGAGGATGTGAGCGATTCAGCTCTCCCGCTTGGCCAACAAAATAAAATACTTGCTCTTTGTTGGGATTGTAAGGGCACAGTTCTGGCCCGGTACAGTCATCGCAGCTGCTCCGAGAAGGAGAGCCTGTCACCCTGCTTCTGTGCTGGCAGCGCAATGCCAGCAACTTTCTCCTCCTATGTGTGAGTATTTGTTCATGTGTTGCAGGGAGTGCGTGGTACTTGCCAGCTGAAACCTGGCAGTTGGTACAGAAAAGACTGATGGGAGGGCAGAGGGAGGTAACTTCACCAGGAAATATGACCAGTTGCCTTTGGGAGGGAGACCTTTGCTAGAGAAGAGAATATTACAGCAAGAACAGTGAGCAGGAGAGGATCCTGGATAAACTATATGTGGAATAAGGCACATGTCCATATGAGAAATGGGTAAATAGATCAGGAAAAGAGCAGAGTAGGAGGGTTTAAAGTTTAGAGAAGATATGAGGGTTTGCTTAAGTTGGGCAAGGAACGATGAAGGAAATATAAAGAGGAATGGAGAATTTGGGTAGCAGATAGAAGGCAAGCAGAGAGACTAGTGGGGTGAAATAAAGCAAAGAAAAAGGAGCAAAATAGCAGAAAAAACAGAAGCAATGATGTCACTGCAGCAAGTCTGCGCAGGCTCTTGTTATGACTGTTACCTGAGTGCCTCTGTGCTGTGTTCCCCACCTCCTCCAGGCTGGGAGCATGGTACAGATGCCCACGTTGTCCCTGCCTGAAGCCAGCACAGCCCCACAGGACTTACAGGCTGTGCAGCACATCTTCCTTGACTCAGATTTGGTACCTCACTGCTAATGCCTGCTTACAGATCAGTAGCCACGTGCTGTAGAGCCCAGGAGCCTGAAAGGCAATTATTTACTTAATGTTCATAAATTAATATCCAGCTCCCGGAGTCATCTGGCTCTTCAGGTTTTGGCAAGCTGCTGTCTCCCCTTTTTTTTTTTTTTTTTTTTTTCCCAGAGCATACAAGATAGTATAGAGCTGTTGACGTGTTTAGTACAGGTTTATCTTGAAGACATCTGTTTATGCCAAGGGAATAGTATGAACTCTCAGTGACCTGCAGAGCCTGCATTCCTAATTAGCGGAAAAATATTCCATAATCAGGGTATTGCCATTTCAATGGAGTCTAAAGATAGAAAGGTTATGTTCTCGTCTGGGGTCACGAACAATCTTTTCTGACTATACAGCTTCATTCTGACCTGGAGTTAACCAGGTGCAAAGCTGGTAAGCAGTGGGACCAGATTACACTGTCTCACAGAGTGCATCTGCCCTGAGGGCTTGCCTTATGTTTTTGCTCACATTTTTGCTTCTAACCTCCAACAAACTTGTATAAACCCTTTAAGCATGACTGGGTAAGTGCTTTGAAATGATGCCCACGTTTACAGCTGCTTTGCTGCAGGCCACAGGCCCTGAGAAGGTGCAACAAGCCTGAAGAGCTGAGAACATGCCCTCCAGCATCCTTGCACCATCTCCAGCACCTGCCAGCCTTTTTTGCCAGTCAGACCCCATTTCCTTCCTACCCACCTGCCTTTTTATTTTCTCTGGAGCAGCATTCAACTCCTGGAGCAACCTGGTCTCCTCCACCCACTGCACCACCTCACCACAGTGAGCAACCATTCCCAGGGCTGTTAAAATCACTGGTTATGGTGGCAGCATCTCAGCTTGGAGTTTGGAAATGTGGATTGGAACTTTCCAGAGGAAGGGCTTCACCTTCACTGGTTTAAAGACCTTATGAGTGTCTTGTATGTTGCAAAAAGAGCCTCAAATGTACTCAGAGGAAAGGAAAAGGAGATATGCCACAATACATTAGTGGGATATAACACAGCTGGATGGATAGTATGCATAGAAGAAAAAAAAAAGGCTGAAAGACAATAACAACATTGTTTACCCAAAGCACAAGCTGATCTGGAGATGCCAACACTCTGCCCTGCCTTCTCTTCTCTCCCAGTCTTCTCCCTGACTGGCAAATCCATTACACCTCTACACTGGAGACCATAAAAAACTGTAAATCTCCATAACTATACCTTGTGCCCTCTGCTGACTTGAGATGCTTCAGACACAAATGTAGGTTAGAATATTTGTCACATAGCTCAGGGTAAGTTTGTAGCAGGGGGAAAGATGCTCCACACAGATTCTACGCTTTTGCTAAAGGGTGTCTTCCCCACTTCAGAACATCTATCTCACAGCAGGGACTGAGAATCAGTCTGAGTTTGTGTGATGCATCTATATGGCTTCTCTAGAGAGCCCTGAAAGCAGCGCATCACTTGTGTGGTTGTGAGGATGACCTTCCAAATTGGAAAGTGGTGTCATAAAAGCCACCAAGAAGGGTCATCCCAACACAACAATATTTTCCAGGGAATTGTATTCTATTGCTGTGAAAGTTAGAATTGCAGCTCAGTTAATATGTGACGTTCAGTTTCTTCTCTTTGCCAGCAGCCAAGTTCCTTATGTCACCTGCAGGAATTCTGCTGGGGATAAATAACTAGAATGTCCTGATGTCAAATAGGTATGCTTCTGCCAATCATCCTCCTCACGGTGAAAAGCCCATGAAATCCTGCTAGGAGCCTCTGAGGAATGCTCACCCTTACTCCTGAAAAAATGTATCAAATCTGCTCTGAAACAAACTAAAATGAAAACAAACAAGCAAAGAAAATGTTCTGGTGAAATAAGTTAGTGAGTGAAAATTACTGTTGACCCCCTCCAGGTAATCCACAATGCCTGTTCCTCTGTCCAGGCCCCGTGTCTCGGGCCTGTTCCCTTACAGAGTGAAAGGGTTTGCGGCTGCTCGCTGTGACATCTGGGTTTTCATTCACACAGGGGAGCAATGTCAATACTCCATGGTTCAGGTTGTCTAGAGGACACGGAAGCCATGGTGGCAGACTTAGTTCTTTCAGGAGCAGTGTCCAAGCAGTAAATATTAGAGCTGAATAATTCTGAAAGTTTTCAGATAATCTTACCTTAGGCCCTGATCATCCCAAGATAGTGCTCATACTTCATTTTTTACTTGCACAGCCACACTGAACTCAATGGGGACGTTTAAAGCTAAGCCTATCATAAATCACATTTCTGCATCAGGGTCTCAATCACAGTCTGTTCCTAGATATTCCATGGATAAAAAAAAAAAAATGTAGTAAATAATTTTGCTTTGACCCTACTTAAATTCCTTTTGTGTTCATTTTCTGTGACAGTTTGGGAAATAGACCAGCAGCAGTGAAAGAAAAAAGTGAGAAAGCACAGACAGGTTTAAAGCCACACATGTAACAGCACCCTGTGAAAACTCAGTTGTACATTTGGAGAAAAAAGGATTCAGCTTAGGTATCTGCACAGCACTCCTGTCAGGAAACAGATATGATGCATATGATTTATCAGAGCACCAGCAACTATATACTGCAGATATTTGCTTTCAATCCACAGAGTTAAAGATTAGGAAAGGTATCTGTTGAATTCATTTGAATAACAAATAGACCGGGGAATCACAATCTGTTCTCAGCTATTCAATGGATGAAAAACAGTAATTCATTGAATACATTAGTCTCTCAATTCTAGTAATTATTAGAGCAGAGTCAGAGATTTAAAAAACAATAATTTCAGGAGCTATGCATTATTTCTATGAGCAACTGCTAAGTGACGTTCCTGTATGTACTCTGTGGCTTCTGGCTCAGTGGCAAGTAGTTTGTAACAAATCCTCCCCACTCCCTGTTCAGCAGCTGACTGACAGCGCACTCAGCCAAGCACAGGTATAAGGATTTCTAAGATCAAAGCCAGAAGTTAGCTACATTATTCATGTGGTATTAGATTTCTGACCCCTGCTTGTAACTCACATACTGCAGTTACCAAACTTAGTCACCTACGACATTCGCAAATGAATTTCAGCAACTGTTTGAACAGTTGAGCTAATCTGCACCATGAAGACATGGGGAAGGGAAGCTTGGACATTTGCATTTTGCATGAAAGTATGAATGAAAGGATGTCAAGGACGACAGGTAGAAAAAAGCAAAAGCACTTTTGGGAGAGGAGAGACAGCAGTGGAGATCTTTCAGCATCAGGTATTTCTATGACCATGTTCAGGTTTTTTTGGTCAGAAATTAAGGCAGGTTTTGCAACCCTCCTATCAAGCAGCTTTTCCTCGGAGTGTCCATACTTTCAGCAGCCCCTGCAGGGAAGCACCACGGTCCTGGGCTCCAGCACCCTCAGCTACTACCCAGGGCACTGGTGGTGTCAGGAGCTGTGGCCTCCCCCATCCATAGTCTCATAATTTGGAGAATCAGGTGGAAAATCTGCTGCTCTGTCTCACAGAGAGGGTTTAGGAAATAGTTGTTCTTCCCTCAGAAGCCATTTCATCAACTCAAGTCAGAAGCAGCTGGATGCCTACAGAAAAATCTGGAAAACGATCATTACATGTGGAAAGAAGAGGAGAGAGAACTATGAGAGATGGTGGATTGCCATTTTGTACTCACCCAATTAATATGCTCCTTCCTCCATTTGCTCACTTTGTCTTTCCAGGCTTCATAATCTCTGGTGAACAGATCAAGGGGTGGAGCTGAACTGGCAACTGTCACCTTATAACATCGCTCCTACAAACACATAGTACTAGCACAAGCAGAAGGCACCGTTGTGCTGATCATCATCCTCTGAGTCAGCCATTTGCAAACACCTTCTCCAGGCTGTCATCTTGCCACTATGAATTCAAAATCTGAGTCAGAACCCAATTTAAACTGCTATAATTAACAGTCCAGATTTAACCAAACCTAGCGGTTTGTCATGTTGCATTCTCTGCATCCATCTGAGCATCTCGCGTCTGGGCTCCTGTCCGTGCTCCTCCGCCTGGCCCCCAGCACTGCGAAGAGCATCAGCAGTTTTTGGCTCCTGCTGGGGCAGATGAACAACATAACTCATCCCTGATGGATACCTTTGCTTGTAAAGTAGCAAAGTACCAAACATGATGGACTGCATGCTGCTGCTGTGTCCTCTTCTATAAATACTGATGATGAGTAAAAGGGGGGGTGGGGGGGTGAATCTTTGCAAGTCATTTGCCAGTGAAAAAGAGTTATTGTATAACGGAGCAGCCCTCTGCAATGAGGGAGCTCCGGGGGAGAGCCCAGGCTGGCAAGAGAAAGGCCTGGGTGCTGCAGATGGGAAAGAGCAGTGGAAGCATCTTGCTTGCTAGGGAGCCCCAGGAAACTTAGACAAGCCACAGTAGATAGCTGCATATTAAACATGAGCACCCTACCCCTTATCTTTTCTAAATGCTGCTCTAACCAATGAATGTTCCACCTTGAAGGTGTCCTTCACTGTGGATGGCTTAGGAATGTCCCCGTGTTTATTTTTAAGGAATTCCCTGCATTTATTTTAGGGAAATGCAAATAGGTGACTTCTGGGCTAACTCGTGGTTTTGCAGCCACAGGTGATGGAATGCCAAAACTGTGGGTGGAAACATATTTCTGAAAAACATGTCTTTGTGAGATTTTGGGAGGGTTTTTTCCCCCTCCAGTTTCTTTCCACTGTTTCCTTTCTCTCTCCATCTAGACTGAACAATGCATTTGGTCTTTCATGTTTTGCCATCATTTATTTTTACAGTGCTGCCTTGAGGCTGCCACTAAGAGCTTCAGCCTCTTCACCCAAGTCCTAAGCAAACACAACTGGAGAACCATCCGCTGCCCAGAAGTGCTTACAGTCTGCATTGATTGGGAACTCAAATTCATACAGCAGATCAGCAGGCAAGTTTGGATAAACTCCATGCCTCCAAAACAGCTTTAGGTAGCCTATGCCCTAAACTGCACCCATTCTGCCATTTCAGCATTTTGCGGTGATGCCTCTCCATCCCACAGCCTCCTATGGACGCCCACCATGTGTATCCCTCTGCGAACACACACAGTTGAGCCTGTTGCAATAGAATATTTTTTTTTAATGATACTTACATGTTCCTCTACTTCCTTATAGAAATGCCTAGATGTCAAAAATCGTGGGATTTTTTTAAGAAGTTGCTGAGAAACCCATGACTCCCATGCTAGCTGTATCAAACACTCATATTTTGGTGTTAATCTATTTGCAGTCTTCTCATAGTTTTCTCTTCATTATTTTAGCAATCAGTTTTACATATTACTGTATAAATGATCATTATATGTCTTTGGAGAGAGGAATATTTTTGACAATACATTTTTAAATGTCTACAACTTACATTTCCTCGCTGGATCGGGAAAGTACAGAGTGTTCTTCAAATCAAACTCTTGTCCTTCATTAGCTATTATGGAACCTGTGTGCGCACATAATAGATATATATATATATACATGGTACTATGTATCAGCATATACACTCACGTAGGCAGAAAAAAACCCCTATGGAGTTCTCATTTATACTCTCAATGACCAAGCTGAGAATTTTTTTTTAAAAAAATCTTGCCTCATCACACATCCTTCTGCTCCAGTGAATTATTTTTTATTGATGTTGCAAGTCTTAAATTTAAATCCAGTTCGGATGTAAAAAGTGTCTGATCATCTGCCCTGTTATTATACAAAATATATTTCTATCAAGTGGAAGGAAATATAATTTGTAAAATGATCAATTACATAATGATTATAGTGGAGAATACATTCTCTAACAGGATTTGTTAAATGGAGGAATTTAATATGAAATAGTAGATTTCCAAATTTATACGAATAACACCAGATGGTGAGTAGCTAGTTTTAATTAAATTAGGTTTGATAATTATAGCTGTTTAATTTTTAGGTTTGACTCAGATTAGAAAGAATGTATTATTTCCCTGTAAATTTATTTTTGGTTTCCTTCCAAGGTTGTGAATATTGCATTATTCACTGCAGCCTGGAGCAGCAGAGGGCTGTGGTCAGCTTTCGGACGGCTCATTGTGGCCTCCTTCGGTCCCGCTCCCACAATCTGGAAGACGCAGCATGCCACGGTTGGGCTGGGACCCTCCTTGACAGGAGTCAGAGGGAGTTTAGCCAATGGAAGAAAGAGAGAATTTCTGTCACAGCACCGAAGTATGTTTCCACATCCCAGTCCATCAGCTGCAGCACTGCATTTTGGCTGCTATTGAGCAAAGGAAGAAGGTGAACCACAGTGATGTCCTCAGGGTTGTGGAGAGGGTGATGACCTGTGCTTGACCACCCACATTTCCGTGCTGTGCCTGCAGCAACCTCTTTACACACTCACAGACTTGCACTCTCTGCAGCTTGTGTCCTGTGACATTTTCTCTGGGAGCACTCTGCAAAGGCGAAAGCCTGGCCAGCCACACACAGCAATAGTGCAATGGGCGCTGGGTCCTGTACCCCGCTCTAACACAGCCTCCCTCACCGCTACTGCTCCCCAGAGGTTCATCTGCTTGGGTCCCAGCTTTGAGCTCAACAGGTCCCAGCAGTTCCACTGAGCCATGGAAATATGCTCAAAGCTACAAACGTGCCCAAGCCCTGTTTAGACGAGGGACACAATGCCTGTCTTGTAGGACCAACTCCCTGATAATGAATGCTTACGATCCCATGGGAATCACCTCCTGGCCTTAGATCAAGCCAAGGGTAACACAGACAAATCAGAATCCTTGTAATTGAGTCTGTTTCCATTTGCAGGTTTTGTAGTTACAGCTACAAGCCCAAATGCTTTCATCAACTTTTTAGGTCACATCATCAAAACAGGTTTCAGTGATGCCTGGGAACGCTCAGCTCCTCCCCAGCATCAAGAAGCTGCAAGTAGAAATATCCATATAAGAGTAACTATGAGACATTTGCTCCACCAGGCCTATCTGATGCTCAGGGTAAAGACTCTTTTACTGTGACAAGATCTGTGGCACACTTCTCAATTGCTTGAGCTGTTGACCCATCTCCTTGGAGCCTGTACACCATTAAAAGAGGTGGGGTGGGGAAGAAAGAGGTTTGATTCACTGTTTTACCACACTTCTTGGAACACTGTAATTGTAATTTAATATTACAATTATAATTGAATGTTATAATTTAGAATCTGAATATTGCAGTCAAAAGATATGTTCTGCCTATAGCTCCTGGAAACCATCTGATGTCTGTGACTTCCAGCAAAGAACCTCTTAGACTGCAAGAAGCCAATCCGAGGGCTTACTCTCCATTTCAGATAACCTTATGAAACTTAAAAGATGCCTTAAATCATCTCCCCCACTGCAGATCTCTTAGAGCTGGCACTTGGGCTGGCATGCAGGCAAGGTGGTGCTGTCCTGCCTCCTTTCTCTAAAAGTCCTTTTTTCTTTTATCTCAGTTTTCTCTCGGCAGGGTTCTTCTTCCATTATCTGCCTACTGCAAATCCTGTCTCCTGCTCTGCTTTCTTTTTTTGTGTGTGTGTGTGTGTGCTGGAAAGTGGCCTCCCTGAATTTGTATTATATTGATTATGTAAATCAGCACTTCTCCTCTAGATTGCTTTTTCTTTGTGAACTGGGAGTATAATTTGGAGTCTTCTACCTGATAATTGTGAGGATAATTTGAGCTGTCTCTTTGTGTAGTCATCAGTGACTGTTTTAATTTCCATATGTGAGTAGTGCTCTTTTTTTTTTTAATATTTTCTTTTAACTTTTTCCCTAATCCTGCCTCCTTCTGAACTACCGGATTGATTCTGCCGTTCATAATAGCATCACCTGAAGTGTATTTTGGAATTTCAGCTGCTAGCGAGATTGAAATTTATCTACAATGTGACAGGTTTTTCAACATTTCCAGAAAAGACATAATCCCATAACTATCAGCCTGACAATAAAGTTGACTATCTGTAGTGGAAAACTGAGGACTCAAATATGGTCTTTTTTTTTTTTTTCTGCAAAAATGTTTCAAAATGAAGTAAAACAATATCATTTTGCTGAGAATAGTACATGTCTTTCATCGACTTGAAATGCCAACTATGGATATCAAAATTAAAATAATGAGAGGTTCATGACATACAGTTCTTTTATTCAGCCTCGAATTCAACTCACTTACAAAATGCCATGTAGCACATATAACAGCAAATGAGATTTAATAAATCTATTCACAAGGTTTCTAAATGATAAATGAAAAAAATATCTAATAGCCTCTTATTGGCAAGTGTCTCAGGAAAGAAGACCATTGTTTTATTGTGCCATTTTTAAAAAAAGCACTCTAAGCAGTTTCTTCCTCCCTTGTTGATATGATACTGGTATTGGCTAAGCACTCAAAAAATGCTGAAGGTTTTATAAGATGCAGGTGGAGAGGAACTCTAAGACAATATGTTCAGGTGTGAGACCCAAAGCCAACTCCCCTTGGTGTCAGTGGTCCTCCGGAGAGAGCTCCCAGAGCATCCCAAGGCTGTGTGGAACCTAAAGCCATCTGGGATGTCTCTACAGTGTCCTGGGCAGAACTAATAAAAGCACGACCATGAATCTCTCTTCAGCTTTCCATTTCAGACCAGACGTTTTGAGCCAGCCCCCAGGGAAAATCCACGAAAAATGTGCTTGTGATTGAACTAGTTTCTTTGGGACTGACCTTCATTAGGAATTGCACCATTTAAAAAAAGAGAGAAAAACCTCTTAAGCTGCAGCAAAATCCAAAAAACTCTCCCGAATTTCTCAAATCAAGTAGGGAGTTTTATTTTTATAAGCTCACAGTATTTCCTTCTGCAATTTTAATTAATAAAAAATGTATCAAGCTCTACATAACCTTTCCCAAATGCAAAAAAGAGTTTGAAAAAAAGTATCAGTATGTTCCATTCCAAAAATGTCCAAAATGGGCAACATTTTGACCCAATCAGTATGCTTTTTAAAAATTTCTTTCTGCAAGAGAAATGTCATCATAATTAGTACACTTTCATGAAATATTTCCCTTTGGACAAATGAAGAGGAAAATAACACTGTTAGAAAATTTCAGACCGACGCCACGTTGAACACGCTACTCGCACCTGCAGATAAACTCACACATCTGGGCTCTGTCAAAATCAGTGGTAATTCTGTCAGAGGCTTCAAAGAGTCCAGAATTACAACTCTGTAGGTACATGTATAGGAATATATGTATCTGTATCATTTATGTGTATCATCTATCTTTTACGTACCCATACCTAGATAATTATAGCTCTCGCTATACACACACACACACACGCACCCCAGGAAAATGACTGGTCTAACAGATGGGAGTCCTGCAGGAAACCCTAAGAAGAGCCAGGGTTGGGGGAGAAGCAAGGCAAAGGCATATGTTCTCTTGTAGCTTGAGTTACCAGAGAGCTAATCCCTAGGAAGGGAGTAGGTTTGACCTTCTGCAGCATGGGGAAGGTTAACCTTTA
Organism: Heliornis fulica; assembly: GCA_013399135.1. Classification (NCBI taxonomy): domain Eukaryota; kingdom Metazoa; phylum Chordata; class Aves; order Gruiformes; family Heliornithidae; genus Heliornis; species Heliornis fulica. The sequence continues at coordinate 521,088 of VXBZ01012775.1, read as the reverse complement.
ATATTTCTCAATCAACATATTCCAGGGGAAACTTTCTGTTTCACTCCAGTATTAAAAAAGGATCAAGATATTTGCATTTTAGCAAGATGGAGATTTTAGAGGATTATTTTTTTTCTCACAGCACTTGTAATGCAGTTTGTCAGCACAGTACAGCCAGTCAAATGAAAGTCTCTCTAATTCCTGAGCCGTGGCCAGTTTCCCAAATCTAAACAAAATGGCCCAAGATATTTATTATGGCTGGTTAATGGTTTGAACATGATATTAAGCATCATTATCAACTGTTGAAGGGTGAAATGATTGAAACAAATAAGAAATGCTACATTTAAAAATGTATGGGGCAGTACTGCCCCATGAGAACTCCCTAACAGATTTAGTGTACAGAGAGTCAATCTTTTACCATCACGACTGCCCTGTCCTTAAATATTCTGACATCAAACTGAAGTCTAACGTATAACACTGTAATATATTGTGCAAGTAATAATTTAGTGTTAGAAGCTCATATCCTCATATTAAAAATTTCAGAAGTAGGAGAAGTTGTTTGAGTGGTGGAAAAAATAGTCTGTGAATGACCATTAAGAACAGGTTTTCAATGCAGGTGCAATAGCTCTAACATACAATAGGCTAAAACATAGGCTTAGAAATCTTCTATGCATGCACAACAGCACTAAAAAGGCAGACATATGTTCCCTGTTAGCAGTGTGTAAGCACGTGCGTGTCTGTGTCTGTATGCGCGAGTGCACATCTGTGCACATCTGTGCACATATGCATGGAGCTATGAAGCAAGGGCGTTCCTTCCTCTTTGGCATCTTTCCCCACTAATTCTGCTTTTTAAAAGGTGGTAGTATTCTTTGCCTTAAGACCAGTACAATCCCCTGAGATTCATCTTCTGTCCTGACCTTAATTCTGTTAGTCATTTCTAGATACTGTATGAATCTTAATCTAAAGCATGATATAGCGCATATATTCAGAGAATGGCTGCTTTAACTTCAAATTTTTCTGCTTTTCTGTACTTATGTCAGAGCTTGAGCATTTCTCTGTCAATGGGGAAAGATGGAGATTATGGGCCTCTAATCCAACCAGAAGTTTCTATACTTCCAAAAAATGTAGGTCTTGATAAGCTGTCTCCCCTTAGCACGGAAATTAGTACCCTTGCTGGGTTGCTTTTTTTAGTAGGATCAGGATATGCCGAGTATCTCAGAATACCCTGTAAGAAATGTATACATGTATGTATGTCTACACACATGTGTGTGCATAAACATGTGCAGATCTATACGTGACTGTTTATAATTTTATGTTATGGTAGTTAAAGAGAATATCTCTTTACATGGAGCTGAAATGATGTTTGCTCTGGTTGCCACATTCTGTGGATTTAAATTGCAAGCCCTTAGATATACTTAGCAACATATCACACAGAATCGGCAAATGAGGCTTTAAATACGTTGGGTTCATTACAAAAGCAGAATTGGAAAGGTTAAAAAATGTTAACGTGCATCATTGGGGCAGCACAACCTATTGAGCAGCAACTGATGAGAATTTATTGGGGGACTTAAGACAAGCACGTATCACAAGTGTAAGAGGAATTAAAGTGCACCAGAGTGCTCTTTTATATCCAGCCCTCCTGGTAATATTCTCACATGCTCACAGTAATAACTCTGCATTTGATTTTAATTGTTTAGCTGGCTGGCTGGTGATCTCTATCTATCAAGCACTTACGCTATTTAAACTCATTGCTGCGGTGTCTGGGAGCTCACAGTGGGCATCCACTGCTATCTCAGTAATGCGATTTACACACCCTGAACGTCTGCCGTAGTAGTTTTATTTTTCTGATCCCCAAGACCATGCTTTGGGATCGCAGGTATATGGTGGGCTCTGCTTAGATTGTACAGGGAGAGGAAAGAGCAAACCTCGCTAACGCACCTGCACTCTCTACGTGTGGCTAAGGAACCAGCACGATGATGCTTCTGTTACAAAAGGCTCGCTGCTTGCATTAGAGATGGCAGGGAAGTAGCCTGAGGGATCTGCTTGTGTGTTGTGCTAACAACATATGTTAAATCTGCCAACATCCTCCTCGCTCACTCTCCCAGGTGCTTTTACTACAGCTGAGACACAGAGGCTGGTGGTACCTGCTCCAAGGGGGGACGAGCCGAGACCAAAGAGGTAAATGTGAGAGACAGATTTCAGGAGTGGAAAACATGAGTTATGTGTCATGCATTTGTTTGGTTTCAGAGCTAGCGGTAAATCCAGACCCCTGGTAGGACCTAATTACCTCCCATATGAACACTAACTCAGAAGCTAAATGCTGTCGAGGAGAGATGGGGACTCATTTCCAAGAACACAGGCACAAACACATTTTTATTGGCCATAGAGAATGGTGCTGTGTGTGCCAATATAGCATGGATGTCTGACTCAGAACATAAAGTGCAGGTGCCAGCAGCAAGAAGATGCTGCTAAGAAATACCAGCTCTCTGGGACTGCAAAGTATCAGCTGTCTGGGGAGACCAGAACTGAGAACAGAAAGACGCTGATGACTGAAGACATGTTTTCTTTGCCATCTCATCAGCTCCCCTCATGCTCTTCACCCTGGAGTTGGAGTAAAGAGCCGTGGCAGCAGGAGTGATGGAGCTGCCCCTTGAGACTGATCCAAAAGCTCTGATACCCCCCGCCCTCTTCCTCAGGGAAAATTCCAGCCTCAGAGACCCTTCATCCGCACGGGAGAGGAGTGAGAGGACAGCGTTAGATAAGTGCAGCTATTCCTCTCCTCTTCACGGGATTCTCCTGGCAGCGGATAAGACCTCATGGCTTACCCTCATCCCTGGAGCCTGCTCTAGGAGGTAATCTTTGGAGAAAAGAACTTCAGCAGCATAATTGTATTTTGCACAGTGCCTCGCACAGTGTATCCCTGATCTGACTGGGCCTTTGGGCACACCAGACCTACAGGTAATAACAATAAACAGCGACGGTCTCCGAGGATAAGAGCGGGAAATGAAATTGTCTTTGGATAAAAATAGTTCCTTTTGATTGTGTATTTTCTGCTGTCTCTTTGCCTTCGGGCAACATATGACAACTTGAGGAGCAGGGTTTTTTTATCCCCTAGGCAATGTTTTATTGCTCTCCACCTTAAAGTCAGTCAATATTTGCAATTATCTGTCCATCACACAGGTAACTGCAGGTCATTTTTGGAAGAAAAAAAAAAAAAGAAAGAAAGAATGAAGATGGCAGCACAGTTTCTGACAAGATTCAGAGAATTAAGATGACAAAAAGCAGGCTGGTGGGCTTAAACCTCCTGCGCTGATCTGAGAGACTTTCTTGTTTTATACATCCTTCTGGTCCTTTATGCTTTAATGTTATGCTTTCTACACAAACCCCATGGAGGTGCAAGTGTATGTCTTTCTGTGTGTATGCACTTTGCTTATGGCTATATTTGCTTATTTGCATATGTGTACGAATACATGCAGCACGTGTGGGTGGTGAGAAGTTAAAGGAACATTTTCAGGGTTGACAAGACCAAAATTTGATCCTCCTTCTACCGGCTGGGTTTTTCTAAGTGTGCAATGAGGCAGCAGGAGAAAGAATCCCCTTTTGGGCTGGATGGAGCAAGACCGAGAAGACTGCATGAGAATAAACCCCCCCAGCTCATCAGCTTGGTGATGAAGAGTTAACTCAGCACACGGGGTGGAGGAGTTCTGTTAGCACAGAGATGCTGCTGACATGCCTGGGATGTCCTCTCCTCCCAGATCCAGCCAGCAGAAACTTGCCTGGAGATGAGGCTCTTGAACTCTGCATAGCGGATCCTAATGGCCTGCATCCCTTGCCAGCCATCAGTGACAGAGCTGACACAGAGAGGCAAGAGAGGGCACAGCTGGCATGCAAAGCCCTGCCATCAGCATGCCCACATCTGCTGAGTCTGGAGCAGCTCACCCAGCTGGGGTTTTCATATGGCTACATCCCTCCTTTCGGAAAGTGGTATTTTTCCCCTGTAATAATAGAGATGTAAAAAATAATAATAATAAAAAAAAAACACCAAATTAAATGTTTTTAGGGTAGCACACATGTGAAATTTTGGGCCTGTCGACCTTGGTAGGGTTCCTGTAAGAAACTAGTACTAAAATTAGTGGCATTTGTTGTTCTGAAGGGCCATCAGCCACAAAGGCGAAGGCAGGCAGAAGGAGAAACAGACTGCTGATGCAGGGCCTGATCCTGGAGACCTTGCTTGCGATCCCACAGCACTCCACAGGCTTGGGGGCAGGGTGCCTGGTGGGTAGTGGTGCAATGAGGGGGTGGATGTGTGGCACAGTCAGTCCTACGCTTCACAGTTCCTCAATTGCAGCTGCCATCAGTGGGTGTTTACGGCGCCAGGCGCTCTACACCCAAACCTGCAAAGTGCTGTGGTAGCTCACGGGTGCTGACAGCTCTTGTCACCTCCTGGGAAGTGCTCAGACCCACACAGGATTGGGCCACACACACCACTCCCACTGGGCATCTCGACTTTCAGCTACTGACATCGACAGCAAACTCTCAAAGATTAGGTTTTATTTTTTATTCCATGGATGGACAGACAGCCCCCAGCTTGACCCAGCAGACCCCTTCCCTTTCTTTCACAGCCTTTGTATTTTAGTGAAATGCCTTAAATAGCATTTGTGTAATCATGCTTTTCTGCTGACCCATATTCCTAGCACAGGTTCCAATCCTGGTGGCAGCTGCTCCAGGTTCAGCTTGTTAAATCCTCCCTGGGTAGCTGGGGAAGCAGAATTAGTTATCCAGGAAGGGAACCAGGCATTAGGAACAGGGGAAGGAAACATAAGGGACAGCCAAGTTCCTGGATGCAGCAGGACTGAGCCCCATGTTCTTGTGCAAGCCAGAACCCCTCATGGGCAGGAATCTGGGCACTAATTTACATACAGTGCACGCTCTTCATGATGTAGGGTAAGAATTTAGGGCTGAAGATGATTTACAAATCCTGATGCTGGCCTCTGAGGTGTCTGGTTTTTGGGGTGGGAGTCCAAAGCCAGAGACAAGGTGCTGAGTTGTCTGCACATCTGAAGAAAAGCCAGATGAGCCAGCAGACTGAGCATACAGCTGTATGTAGGTTACCCCATACAAAACTCTGACACTGGCTGCATCACGTAACAGCACCACTTCCTCTCTTCATAGGATTTGAGTGCACGTATGCTGCAAGTAAGGGCTGATCTGCACCTGAAGTTCAAACAGCTGAACGCTGCTTCCCTTCTACCCCCTCTCTTTTCACACAGTATCTTTGTAACTAGGACTTGGGATGGTGGACATCCCAAGAAAAAGTCCCTTTTCTGTGAATCTCTGCTCCCGCCTCTTAAAATCAGTCATTCTTCCGATATGCAATTTCTTAAAGTTTACTTTCTCTTAGCACAGGCATATGTGTGTGCTATCCTTGCTCCAAGAAGGTCTTTCCTTAGGTAAGATTCAAGAGCGGGGAAGTGTCCAGGAAGATGGGAACATGCAGATTTGGACTTCTGCAGGCAGGAGAGGAAACAACCTGTACTTGCCTCAGCTAAAGTTAGTGTCTGCACCGTACTGCTAGGAGATAAATAATATATCCCTGGTTTCTCTATCCCCACTTTGTGCTAAGAATCCAGTTTTGCAGTCCGGACCACCTGGAAAATACATAGACTGTGGACGTGATAAGGGCTGAGTTGCTAAGCTGTGATAAAATACTATAGTACTTATGAATCATAGAGAACATAGCTGTCAGAAATGTGGCTTAAAATTTGAAACATCCAAGCACAGGTTTATGGGCTCTCACTCCTCTACTGGTTTACCAGTTTTCCCATTTGCCCGATTTTCATAGCCTTGCCCTATTCATAGCACAGTAACGGGGTTCCATCATGGGTCAGTTTTATAAAGTGTCATGAAGTTACTGAATTGAATTTTGCCTCCAAAGCCACTATGGTATAATGAATGTTTATGTTGTAAGCTGGAAAGGGCACAGTGTATATGGTCCTTCCAAGAGCAAAATATTTCTTTTTCACTCTGAGAACTTATCTGGAATTCTATGGAAATACAGAAGGCAATTCCATATTTCCCAAACAATAGATGGGCAAGGGGTTGGGTTTTTTTCAGTTCTCCAATGAATTCCAGACCTCACAAGAACTTAGGCAGCACTGTATTTACAAATATGACAAAGAAAATTAGTCTTTTAGAGATGGGGTAACAATAAGTAGACCAGAATGGACCCATTAGCAGCATAAACCCATTAAATTTGCCTAAAGATTTCTAAAGGAACTGAGAGTGGAAGAAGATCAAATCTATGAAACAACTCAGCTGTGTTTAGCTGGCTCTGTAGCTCACAAATCTATCTTGTCATAGAACAGGGAGGAAATAATGAAATAATAGAGCACAACTCTATTAATTGACTATGGTCTGATATTGCAAAGGTAAAATATGATCATTCATCCCACAATTTAAGGAGTCCAGGGAAAGTCCATTCTTTTTTAGCTCTGTTGAAGAGATATTGTACAGAGATACATTTTAATCTTTAATGAGAATTTGGACCAGACAATTAATCTCTGTCTTTAATGATGAAGGTGCAGATAGTATTGCCAGCTTACTACTGTAAGTTGTCAGTGTTGGATGAAAGTTTCTATGGGAGCAAGAAATGATTGCATATATCTCCCTGCTTGAATGCTTACAGGAAAATTCTTTTCTGGCTTGCTGGCCCCAAATATAACTTGCACAGGGGAAAATCAATGTTCTGCTGAACTTCAGGAGTTCCAGCATTCAGTCTTAAACTTCAGATTTTTTAAGAGTAAATGTTAAAAAACCAATAATGAGAATAACACTTGCATTTTTTGAAAAATACAAATATAATTTAAACTCTATCTTTGAAAGATATTAAGTACTTGTTGGGAATCCAGAACTGCAGTAGGACATTGATTATTTATTTGTGTGTGTGTGTGTGTGTGTGCGCCACACATTCAGTCCTAATCCAAATAAATGTTTCCCTTCTAAGATACTCTTCTCCCAGGAACTACTGAATTTTGTAACACTTTGAAAGGTGCCTGCTCCTGCCCTTTCCCACTTTTTTTTTTCACAGAGGTGTTACAGGGCTACAGGAGTTGCTTACCCTTCTCTTGGAGCAGTCCCCAAGTTCCATGCCTGCAGAGACCAGCAGTAGGTGCCTGTGCCAAGCACTGAAGGCCTCTGCTGAGATGCTCTGAGCATCCAGGGCAGGGCTGAGGCCACAGCAGAGCCTGGAGGAGATGACACACTGCTCTCCCAGGAGTACTAAAACACTGCCAAGGACCTTAACACTCTTCCAAAGCAACCAGGAACCCAGAGGGCACAAGCATGGTCTGTAACCATATCAGTCTCTTCCAGCACAAGCTATCCCGTTGCCTCCCACATGCACTCTGCTGCAATCTGAGCTCCTGCAAAGTGACATTATGCTCAGGCACTTATAAAATACTTGGATCACCAAGTCAGACAGACAGACCTGTCTATAATTTCCTGATCTCTGCCATGTGTTAATGAAGTTTCTTCACCCTAGGTTTCCCACAGCAGAGTCCCAGGCTCTAAGCCCCATAAGATAATTTGCATGTCAAAAACAGTCATAACAGCTTGAGCTTGAGCTGGGTGTCTCAGTGGACCGGCCCTGAAAAAAGAAAACCCTGAGCCATTACACTCTGACATTCCAAGTTCCCCTCCCCTCACCCAACAGTTTGGATGAACATTAATGTTAGGGTCTGGGGTGTTCCCATACTCTGCTAGGTCAGTTACTTGTCTCTAGGTGGACCATTTCTTATTTCTAAGGCTGCTGCTTCTGCTGAAGGTTGTAACCTCCTATCTCCCAGCTTGAACTGGCACTGAGGCCTTCTCTTACTTAACTAGGCAAAAGTTCAACAAAAGTTCAACATATCTGGGTGAAAGTTATGACTCTGCAAGTTCACAGCTTGTGGCCTAAGGTCTTGGCAAATTCAGCCACTTACGCTGAGTTAGTTATGCCAATCAACAAGCGCCACTTTCTCTAAGCTTGACAACTAATAATTCCCAACACATGGATGGTTATAATTGTCAGGTCTAGCATCCAACCCCTGAGACTGGATCACCAATTGATTTGCTAGGGCTTATGTTCTGTACCGAATATCACACGGGAGCAGCTCATCTACATAAAAAAAAAACACTAATCTGCAATATTTTTGATTTCTCAGAGAAGCCACCAACACACTGAATGGTACCTAGGAGCTGTTACGTGCCCCAACAAGTCAAAGGCATGTAATTATAAAGTAGCTGCAAGGGCGAATAATGTGTCACACATCGTCATTTGAACATATGGACTCACAGATTCTATGTAATGAGCAATAGTCTGTGTACTGCTGGATTCTCATAAAGCTTGGGGAGTAGGCTATATATTCATATAGCGTGATGTGGCAGTCCTTCAAATTTTATGTCCCTGCAAAAATAGAGCAGCCCTGCAGTGATGTTGCTGGATGGGAATTTGGTTAGAAATGGACATCTGAAGGAAACCACCAGCTTTAGGTCTATATGCATCAAGTCCCTGAGACCATTCTAGAACTGGCAGTGCTAAACCTCAGCCCCATAGAGTGCCTAACCAAAGAGATACACAGGTTATGTCTATTCTAGTGAAACAGTCCCAGGGCACAGGCACAAGGAGTTGCATGCTATTCTCTGCACTGTCAAATGGGACCTAGGAAGGTTTTGATGTGGATCAAATAGTGCTCTTCCAGTCAGCAGCCAGGGTTAGGGATTGCTGCAGGCAAGAGTGCTCTCATGGCTGTGCACTGTGAGTGGAAAGGGTTTCACTACTCTGGCATTCAACACATGCAGGTCCAGAGCTGGGAATGTGAGCTCAGCTGGAGCTCCTCCATCCCTGCCCATGCCTGCATGCTGTGCCCCGCTGCCCCAGCACAGGCTGCTTCACTAGCATGACTCAGAGCACTGCCTCACCTCTCTAAGATCTCTCCCTGGAACAGGGAATTTCTGAGCTCAAACACAATCAACACCAATGTCTTGTATTTGTGTGGCCAGGTGGGGTTTTCTGTGAGGAGCTACTAGAAGCTTTGCCTAGATCCAAGGCCAGCTGGCTCCAAGACAGTCCCGCTGCTGCCCAAGGCCATCAGTGACAGCATGGTGTGTGTGTGTGAAAAAACTTGCAACTTAGAACAACTGCATCCAGAGAGGAAAGAGAATATGTGAGAGGAACAGCTCTGCAGACACCCAGGTCAGTGAGGAAGGAGGGGCAGGAGATGCTCCAGACGCCAGAGCAGAGATTACCCCGCAGCCCCTGGGGAAGACCGTGGTGAGGCAGGCTGTCCCCCTGCAGCCCATGTATGATGATAGGGAGCAGAGATTCTACCTGCAGCCCATGGAGGATTCACACTGCAGCCTGTGAACGCAGCCAAAGGAAGCTGTGACCCTGTGGGAAGCCCAAACCACAGCAGGCTCCTGGCAGGACCCGTGATTCCATGGAAAGAGAAGCCCACACTGGAGCATGTTTCCTAGCAGGACTTGCAAACCCATGGGGAACCCACACTAGAGCAGTCTGTTCCTGAAGGTCTGCAACCTGCGGAAGAGACCCATACTGGGGCAGTTTGTCAAGGACTGCAGCCTGTGGGAAGAACTCACCTTGGAGAAGTTGGTGGAGGACGGTATTCCATGGGAGGGACCCCACCCCAGAACAGGGGAAGAGTGTCAGGAGTCCTTTCCATGAGGAGGAAGGAGTGGCATAAACAATGCATGGTGAATTGACCACAACCCCCACTCCCCCCTCTACTTAGGGAGAGGAGATAGAGAAAATAGGGAGTGAAGTTAAGCCTGAGAAGAAAGGAAGAGAGGAAGGTGTTTCCAAGTTTATTTCTCATTATCCTACTCTGATTTGATTGGCAATAAACGAAATTAATTTCCCTTGAGTCGAGTCTGTTTTGCCTATGACAGTAATTGATGAGTGATCTCTTCTTGTGCTTATCTTGATCTACAAGCCTTTTGTCCAGCTGAGAAGTGACAGAGGAGTGAGTGGTAGAGCAGCTTTGGTGGGCACCTGGCCTCCAGCCAGAGCCAACCCACCACAACAAAGTAAATCTGGCCTAGGCCCTGGTTCAGTAGAGCGAAGCAGAGGCAGTGAGCAGCAGTGTCTTTCTCAGATGTTTTCCTACAGGAGGAGTGTGTTCCTCTGCAGGCCGCTTGTGCTGACAAGACACCCACCTCTGTGTCATGCATGGACAGAGTGACAGCTGTCACAGCTGTGACCCAACCACTCGGATCTTCCACCATCATGAATAATCAGCCCTGGTTCCTACCCCAGGGATTCAGGACTAGGAAGGCCAAGGACCGGTGCTGTAACACCCAGGAGCAGGTGGGCTTTCTGACAGATCTGGAGTTTGCTGCCATAAATGGTAGCCTCAAATTTCCATTCCACGGGGAATTCAAACATTTTTCATTTATCTTCAGTATACCCCCCCCCCCAGATTTAAGCCTCCCATACTGCAGGCTTTGAAAGGGTTTGCTTCTGTTTTGATTTGGAGAGCTGTTTCAATTTTGCAATTTAATTTGTATATATTAATAGAACATAATTATTTTAATTATAAACAATATCAGATATGTTAATGCAATAATTCATTAGTATTCTAATTGTTAAGTGTTACTGTAACTGGTATTTGCTTTAGTAATTGGTATTTTAATTGGCCATTGCTATTCCAAATGGCCATTGGGGTAATTCTTACTAGTGACTGGTAATTACAATGGAAATTGTTAATTGGTATTCTAATTGGTTTGGTAATTCATATTTGGTTTTCTCATTGGAATCAGAGCAAAGCGGTCATTTGTAATAGATAATTAGTTTGGTAATTGATTTTGCAATTGATATTAGAATTAATACAAAATAACTCCTCAAAACACATTAACTTATTAATAACATAAAATATATAACATTTTGAAATGAAAGCTGGTTTATGAAGCTGATGCCCAAGTGTTTCCAAACAAACAAAAAAAATCTTACAAAAATGTCTAATTTTAAGAAAAATGCCCAAATTTAAGGACTTTTTTTAAATGGAATTTTGTGGACATCAACACTTCTACTGTTTCAACTTCAGCAAATAGTTATTTTCCATTAAACAAGTTTTCTCCTGGAGAATTTTTGACTGCCTTAACTGCACCATCCTACAGGATCAACATCCAAACCTGCTATAGAGCTGATCTGCCACCTGCCTGCTGCCCCTGTGGGATAACACAGCAGGGTGTATCATCTCTGCAGGTAAATCGGCAGTCTCCACCACTTGCATCCCCATGACATCAGCACAGCTGCCTCTGCAGTCCTACATGTTACTGAACCAAGGATGAGTTTACAAGGGCAATGGGTGAGAGGTCTCCTCTCCTCTTACTAAGATGACTCGGTATGTACAGGATCACCTGGCAGGGGATCAGACCTGTGGCTGAGCTAGTCCTGCTGAAACCCAGGCCCAACAGTACCCACTTGCACACGTCCAGGGACATGGTCCCCAGAGAAGCTATTTCTTCCATCAGAAAAGGCGTGGTCAGCAGGGATAGGGAGGTGATTGTCCCTCTCTATTCTGCCCTCGTGAGGCCCCATCTGCAGTATTGAGTCCAGATCAGGGGCCCCAATTCAAGAAAGACATGGAGCTGTTGGAGAGGGTTCAGAGGAAGCCACGAAGATGATCAGAGGGCTGGAGCACCTCCCATGTGAGGACAGGCTGAGGGAGCTGGGCTTGTTCTGCCTGGAGAAAAGAAGGCTGTGGAGGGGACCTCATTGCAGCCTTCTAGTGCTTAAAAGGAGCGTACAGACAGGAGGGGAATTGGGTTTTCACAAAGGTAGATAGTGGTAGGACAAGGGGGAATGGATTGAAGCTAGAGGAGGGAAGGTTTAGGTTAGATATCAGGGGGACATTCTTTATGGAGAGAGGGGTGAGGTGCTGGAACAGGATGCAAGGAGAGGTAGTGGATGCCCCAACCCTGGAGGGGTTCAAGGCCAGGTTAAGGGGGGTCGACCTTTCAGGTGTGGAGGCGAGTGTCCCTGCCCGTGTCAGTGGGGTTGGAACTCAATGATCCTTGGGATCCCCTCCAACCCAGACCATTTGTGTGTGTGTGATTCTGTGTTATTTTGCTTTGAAACACCCCCTTCTGAACTATCAAGCGAACATCACATCTCCCTGAAGATAGGGCAGAATTTTCCCCAAGATTGCTCTTCAACCAGGATATTTAGCACTGTATGAAATCAGATATGGTAAAAGAAGTTGGGTCATCAGATTGCTCCTCATCTCCTCTGTTTCCAGTACTAGGGGTCCTTTGTTTGACATTCTGGAATACACAGAACTTGATGGAATCCACTGGGTGGTAAGCCACCTGACTACAAAAAAAAAAACCAAACCTACTTTGGAGTGTTAAGATATGCTAATGACATCCACATAAAGACAGCAAGACTAAGATCTGAAGGGAAGAGTAACTGAAATTGCTCACTACAGCCTTTGATGAAAAAAATTACTTGTTTACTTATATAACTGATGGTACAAATTTTCACAGAAAAATATCCAGAACTGCCAGCGCTATTTCTGTCCTATTATGGCCTTTGGAAAACTATTGATTTTCTTTCAGATGCATCAAGTTGAGCATCCAATGTACATTCTTCCTGCCCAAAATGGTTTGCCTGAAGATGTTTGAATATCTGGCTCATTAGACTGTGTACTTCCATGACCAGCATAGACATCCAAGACATATATATGACCCATTTGGTCATATAGCCTAACCCACAGCACTGTTCCCTCTCCCTCCTATACATTTTTGACTGTTTTACCCAGCCCAGTTATAAATGCCTCAGATAATGGACTCCCCCTAGAAAACTGCTCACCACCAGTGACCACTGTTATTATGAACCAGGACTGGGACTACATCCAGTTACAAGAAGGGAGGTTTCAATGTGAGACACACAAAAGGAGAAGGGAGGAAGCAGCCAAGAGTAAGCTGTGAACTGAATATAAAGAGCCTGTGTTTCAAAGTAAAAGACCCACCACCTAACAATAAAGTATAATCTTTGAGACTGCATCTATTTCAGAAAATCAGAAGGTAATCTGGACCTTTAACTATGAACCAGAAATGCTTCGGAATTGGGTGGGATTTTCCCCCCATCAGCCGTATCTCCTTCAGTGAATAGCCGGAGTTTTGATGACAGTTCAGCTGCAAAGACAGACAGCTTGTGGGTATGATCTTCAAACTGTAAAGTTCTGCTTTTAATTCACCTATCTGAATTCCAAGAGAGATTTCCTTCTGTATCCTCTACTTCAAATAGTAATAAGGATGGGGAATTATTTTTAGAGGCTCCTTATAAACTGAAATATGAGGGAGCATTTCTAACATCACATTTGAGACCACCTTTATCCTTCTTAAATTATTTTGAAGCTCTATGAGAGTTTCAGAAAGACAATTCAAAATGCTTGTTTCCACTATGCAGTAATTCAAGGCTGATTTGTAAATCCTTACATAATGTTCATGGATTTTGTAATGTGCAATTACAGTTTTCAAATGCTTCTCCTTTCTCTTATTCCCAAGTCTTGTTTAATTTAACCAATCAAAAATCCATTTCTTTCTGATTTTAAAATTAGTTAATGCAAATAAACCCTGGCTGATATTTGCAAGTCATTTGCAAATGCCCCTACAGCCTGCAATCTCTACTCTTTCCTACAGTCTCTGTGTGATTGATACTCTTTCCTACAGTCTCCGTGTGATTGATTGTCTTGGGTATACCCTTTCAGATACATCAAGAAAACATGATATATTGTTACTGATATACATGATATGTTACATGATATATTGTTACTGATCAGTATGTGTACAAAATATTAATTATTAGTCATGTGCAAGAGTTTTGGCCATGTCTACCTTACAGCCCACAACAGAGACACCTTCAAAATGATTGAAGATACCTAAGTTCTTCCTACACAGTAAAGACACTAGCTGGGATAAAAACCATGAAGTAACAACCCTGCTCACCACTGTGCCTAACAAAGCCCACGTGTGTTGTGCTCTGGCTCCGTGCTTTATAGACATACTGTATTGCTTCTGGATCCAGTGCAAGTAAAAACATGGGCAGATCATACCTGACTCCTTTGCATGGGTAGGGTTATCCTTCATTAATCTACAGGCAGCACAGAAGATTTTAGCTTCATTCTGCTGCAAGAAATAGCAAGAGATCCGTAAGTTGTATTAAAAACATTAAAGAACTCTGTTTCTACCTTCCCTCAACTCTTTGGTTCTGAACTAACCTCTCCCCTGCCACAGAATCATCAAATGCTCATCTTCCTTCTCCTTTTGCATATCTTTTTAAGGCTAGTTAAACCTTAAGCTAACCTTAAAGCTGGTATCAGCCTCTGGATGACAGTTTGCAGTGCTAATAGTCAATCTGATANTTTTGGTTTTTTTTTTTCTTTCCTTCTCTCCAAAAGAAACTGCAGGAAAAACACAGGACATTTTCTTTTGAATCCTGACTTAGTTTCTGTACCAGCTAAAAAGCTGTAAGGTTACATCACCAAGTTAACCTTCAGTTGTCCTGTGAAGGGCACTAACCTCAATGGTCCTGGAGATGGTGGTTCAGTAACAGCCTAAGGACCAGGAATCTTAATGCACACTTCCATCCCAGGCAGCAATGCAATGTAAGACTATCAGACAGGTTTAAACACATTAGCTCAGGTACTGGAAGCTGATTTACTGCAGTGGCACAGAGCTCTACATGTGCTAATTTAAGTTGCTTCTCAATTAACAGCTGTGTCCTTGCAGTAATTGCTATGACTTCTATCTGTTGTTTTCTAGAGTCTCACTACAAGGGAGGCCAAAGTAGAATCAACTCTAGATTAAGACAACTGTATTTTGAAATGCACATGCAGGTGTTGAGCTGTTAACTATAGATGTCCAAGCCCCCAGGGTTAGTCAGCAGACAGCTAGTCAGTGTAGTCAGTAGAATTTGCAGAATAATTAAATTAGCTCTGATTTATAAACCTAGAACTTGACTGGGTTTCCAAAGCTAGGTGCATCTGAAGTGCCTGGATGTCTGAGATGTCTCCCCTGGAGCAGCACATATGATTGGGACCTACAGGAGATCCAAAATCTCTAAAGATGACTGGACTGCACCTGAGGTGTGTAGTCCTATATGTTCAATGGTGGGTCACTGGAGTCACTTACCATGATCACTTGACTGTATTGACTGGGTCTTCACAGACTGCCATGGTGCTTGGAGACACCACCTGCAGACAGTCAGTCACATTTAGGTGTCTTAATATGCAGGTGTCTGTCTGCCACTCCCAGTGTGTAATTATGGAGTACAGCATACTAATGAGTAAGTTTTCTGCTGTGATGACCCTAAATGATGGATGTAGGCTTCAGCCTGTATTGAAGGACCAAATCGTTGTGACTTCCTATTCTGATGCACAGCAGTGGCTCAGTACACAAATACGGACTGGTACTCCATTCTTCCTCCTTCCTTTGCCCTCAGGTGTCCAAGATCCTTATCGACCTTACCTCTGCAAATGCTCACATAGTTTCAGGACGTACTACAGA
The DNA here is from genome assembly GCA_013399135.1 of Heliornis fulica. Classification (NCBI taxonomy): domain Eukaryota; kingdom Metazoa; phylum Chordata; class Aves; order Gruiformes; family Heliornithidae; genus Heliornis; species Heliornis fulica. The sequence goes on along the minus strand of VXBZ01012775.1, from coordinate 505,542 downwards.
AAAAATTACTCCCCTATTCCTGCTCTTAACGTGTCATGTTCCATCCCTCACCTTCCAATATCTAAAATCTCCCCTTCCTTCCTGATGAGATCACAAAAGTTTTGCTTCACATGGAACAGCCTAGCCCTAAAGACAAGAGATAACGGACAAATGAGGGTACAACATTCACCAGAAAGTGGGTAGAGGTGAAAAAGGACGTGATAACCAAAAAAAGAGTGACAGCTGCAATTAGACTCGCCTTTATCAGTGAGGTTTTTGGTGGGGGAGAGGAGACAGAGTTATTGGTGGTTTGGTTTCTTTCTTTCCTCTCTTCAGTGTGAGACGTCAGTGGTTAGGCAGCTGGTGCGCTGTGACAGCTGCCTGTCACACCATTCATAATTGTTCCATTGATACCTTGTGCTGCCTCTGCCTGTCTGTTGTATCCACCTGTTGTCCTTGGTCTGAGCTCCTAAAGCCTGTGCTACAAGGGCTGTTGCTTTCTAGTGTGCTCTCTCCAACCCTGCCACGGACCCTCATGTGCTATCACAATGGAAGCAATAAATAATGAAGCACCCCAATTTATTTTAGTAACAGTGCTGTAGGAGTTGCTAAAAAGGTTTAAGCTAAGGTGGAAAGATTTGTCACTGGGCTTGTTCTATTATGGTCATTTGGCTCATTATTAATGTACTATTTCACCATTTCTCACTGCATTAATGTACACAGAAAGGAAAATCAGTAAGAAAAAAAATATCAATGGTTATGTATGTTTGTTTTGGTTTTTATTTAATGTTCCAGTGTCCATATATTCCCAATATTGAGCTCTGGAACGTTTGGAGTCATGAGATCTTCAAAGACTTTCATCTGCTTTTAAACACTGCCATCAAAATGGTCAGATTGATTTGAACGTGGGACAGGCAATCACATTACAAAATGTGTTGTGTTTCATAAAAATAATACCTCCCTTTTTTCCCCTCCCATTTCAGCCAAGTTTCCAGAGCATGCTATCCAAAATTATACAAGAAAAGTAGTGAATTTACAAAGTATCTGTTATCAGCAAGAGACACTGTCTGATTCCAGTAGTCATGCTGCCTGTGTTGCATTCTCCAGTTTATTGGAGAGAGGTGGCAAAAGCTAGAGCTTTTTATAGAATATGAAGCTCAGAAGTGACTTTACACACATCTAAAATGAACTGATGAGGAAACTAATATTCAGAAAATACTGAAGGCTCAATATAAGAGCTCTATTTTGTCTCAGTAAACTTTTCCATGGAGAGTTTGTTCATGCTAGTGTGCTCACATTGTTTATCAGAACATCATGTTCACGTGAAGAATTCGACCTTGACTGTGGTCAGGGAAACCTGCAGAAATGAAATCTGAAGTAATAAGTAATGCAGAAGCACAGAAGATCTAGATTTAGAAGGGATCTCTGGAGATCATACGGTCCAGTCCCCATTCAAAGCAGAAGTCACAGAAGGTAGGTCAGGGCTTTACCCCAGCCAACTTTAAAGTATCTCCAAAGAAAGAACCTCTACACAGTTTCTAGGTAGCCTGCTCCACAGCTTCACCATGAAAAGAAACTATTTAATGTGGATTTCTCTTGCTGCGACTTTGCCTTTTTTAACCGTTTGTTACAAAATCTGAAAAGTCTTTACATCATCTCTTACAAGGCAGAGAAGGACTGATATCCACCTGCTAGCCTGAAGAAACATTATTACAAGGAAAAGAATTCAAGCAAATTTTAGGCTGATTTCCCAAGGAAAAGAGGGTCACATATTCAAGGTGATTGTGTCTGTCTGTTGCCCACTAACACTTTCTGAACTTGATAGATTGTCTCAACCAAGTATGATGGAGGTATAGCAAACTCAGATGTTAGATTTCTACAAGTTTAATGAAAACTGGTGTGTGGATAGACCGTTGTCAGCGCCCTCATTGACAAAAAGCTGCAATTTGAACTCAATTGTTATCACATACTCAAGGATCCACATGGCACAAAGGCATTCTGAATGCCCCAGCTAAAAGAAAAGATCTGAACAGTCAGCTAGCGTTGTATTAGTCATCAGAGAATCCAACCACAGGATACAAATCCGTGGGGAACTAGGCTTCATTAGTTCTGCTGCTTATGAAGTGCTTCGGCTTTTTTACCTTTACTCTTATGCTTCAGCTGAGCGGTCATAAATTTCTATGAGCAAAAAAGCTCCTTCATATAATCTCCCTTTATATATCACCCTTCTCTTACATGAGAAAGAGAATAGCTAAGAATAGCTGGTCAGATGATTTACTATTACAATTTTCTGTGGGTATATGGGATTTCTGGATGTCACTCAGCTGCCCTTAACAATAGCAAGGACACAATTGTTTCCATAGTAATACCCATTCCAAAGGGGTGAAGGTGTGTGTGTGTTGGGGGGAAGAGTACAAAGCAAGTGGGAGGCACAGGTTACACAGACTTGCATAAAGGACAAAAACCAAGCACAACGGAATTTGATTCTGCGATCCTTGCTATAGAAATTCCCCTTTTGAGGTCATCCTATTGCACTGAATCCGGCAGAAAAGTGTGCAGGCTAAGACTCTTTCACATCTTAGACAATGTGAATACATGGGAATGCTTTACGCCTCCTGTCTTCAATACCTTACCCGTGACTGTACCACTCTTAATGAGAGAAGACATCCTTAGTTTGTGGTGACAGCATAGTATACCTTGCCATACTATTCCGCTTCTTAGTGCAACAGACAAGTGTAGTCCAGCAGGCTACACTCCTAAACAACCTAATGGTCTGAAATAGGTGGTCTCTCTGTGTTGCTCTTAAAAAAAGTTAACCAAATATCAATTTCCTGACAAACAGGCTAAATGTGTCTTACACCTTTTCATCTAAAAATACTGTCTAAACAGTTAAATTCTGCTGCTGCTGCATCTGTCGGGGCTTTTCTGCCACGTTCTAGTATCCTTGGTCATCCTAAAGACTAAGCAAGCATTGCAGAAACAAAGGCAAGCCAACACTGAAGTAAACAAAGCACTTCTGCCTCTTTCTTCTATGATTCAATAGAAAATGCTCATCACATGGTCTCCCAGCTGCAGCAGTAGAAGCACCCAGGAAGGTTTTAATAAAAACAGGTATTATAAATGACTGAGGGATGGAGGAAATTGAAGAATTTATCTGTGATTCCATTTGTCCAAGATGGCTCCTGGTACTAAAAGCTCTGCTATTGACTCAGATGGTTACATGACCCTTTGAGCTGAAGCCAATATAGATGAGAAGATAAGCTCAGGCCCCAGAAATAAGAAAGGGGCACTGGGACGTAGATAATAAAATAATCTAGTCCATCTTCTAGTCCTTAAATGATCCTGTTGTTCTTTTAATAGTCTGCAATATGAGCTGTGAATCTAAATTTTGTAGGGAAGTAGCTATGAAAAGAGCACATTTTATTTCTGAATCTCATCCCGGTTTGGGGTTGGAAGTCAGCTTTCCCTAGCCAACCATAAAGGATGCTTCCAAGACAGCGCTCTCTCAGGGAGATGTCAAGTTGTTGATTTTCCTTGAAACAAAAGGTATCTTCTGGCCATTAATTATTTTAATGTTTTCTTCATAAGGTGAATTGATTCTGGAAGGCAAAACCCCCTTTGAAACTAAGAAATTATGCAAAGAAATCTAACTTTTCTCAAAGTGGCTTCAAGATGGATCGTGCCACAATGCAATCACAGGAGGGCTTCCTCTGGAGAAGCCCTGTCCCACTAGCTCTTTGTCCATTTTCTTCCTTAAGTTAATGCTGCAAGTTGAGCTGCATAGGCTGATGCCAGGCTGATCTGTGTCCGGAATCCCACTGCCATTAAGGTGGATTTATCTTCCAGTGGATCCAGGGACGGTGTTGGGCTGTGATCAGCTGACAGCATCCAGTTCCCCCTTGCCCTAGTAGAGAAAATGTTGAGCGGACTTGAGCCTTGTGATCTGAGTTTTGTTGTTTAAACCTGCAGCTGCAAAGCACACACTTACACCCCTGCTTTACGGAGCTGAAAATGCTAGGTGACCTCTCCGTCACGCAGGTGCCGCCCGGTTTAAGGCGAATACTCTGAAATAACAAAGCCTGAGACTATAGTGCTTCCATGACCGAAGTGTTTAATTAAATGAAAACAAGCAGGCCAGTGTACATTTTATGCTGAGTACTCTATGGCACTCCAATGAATAATTTGTGGGGCAGGAAGGGATAGCATTAGCAATCCTTGACCATATGAGCAAATGTAGCCACAATAATGGTAATAATTATGGAAAAGGCATAGAAAAGCTGGCAGAGGCAAAAGAGGTAGCCAGACTGTCTCTTGAGGACCAGACTGTGATACAAGCTGAGGGCTGGCACAAAAAGAAGAGAGGGACATTTGTGAGTTTTTTTCCTTCGGGTTCACAGCATGTTTCTCCTGAAATGCAGGGAGAAGCAGGTTCTCACTACTGAGGCAGGAAGCCTCACTACTCTTCCCTGTTCCAGGCAAACTGATGGGAAGACCCAGCCTGGGGAGGGGGTAGGGGTAGAGCGGAGCCTTAATCGCGCACAGCCTGGACTATCCAGGAGCAGAACTGCCCCAGTGCACCAAGTAGTGTACTACGACAGGGAAAAAGACCCACTGCGGTCCTCCGCAACCTGTCCGGAGGGATGAGGAGAGTAGATTGAGTTACCAAGCCCCTTTTCCTTCTGCAGTGGTGCGTCTTTCCCTAGAACAGCACTTATGAATGCACTGCTACTTTCAGTGCATTTTATCATAGCTAGGTTTTATAGTCATTACGATAGCAGTTGAGCTCTTTCCCTCACCCTCCAATAATGGCTTCATTTTATTAAGTGCCATACAAACACATACACAGAAACAGTGCCTCCTCCACACTGCTACATCTCCGAATGAACTTGAGCTAGAAAATGTGTAGTTCTCATCCAAACTCGTAATTGTTTCTCTTTTCTGGAACTGAACACGTATGCCACACAGACTTGATATATACTGTCCCTATTTAAAACACTGACATGATGGGTTGTTTTCATATCTGGTAGGAACAAGGAAAATGCGAACAAAAGTCAAGAGTGAAAACAAATCTGTATATTTCCATGAAAGAGCCAATCTATTTTAGAGTCATCTTAGGCTGTGTTTCTAGTTAGGTTTTGTTTGTTTATTTGTTGGTTTCTTTTGCCATACTGATGAATGATATTGATTTGCATCATACAGAAGTTGCAGATACAATCCTATGCCTGTTTCCATTAAATGCAATATTCAAAGCAACCAACTCGACTTGGAGACTTTCCTGACTTTGATATCTCTGTGCACTAGCAAAGGTAGAGCATCAAGAAACAGCTTTGTCATCTTGTTTTTCTCAATTCCTTCCTTTCACCACACAGTTGTTTTGTTTATTTATTTATTTTAGGAACCCACCTTTTTTTTTTCCTATACTTTGCTATGCATTTTTATAATGAAAAGATGATCTGTGTCCTCATTACTGCTCTATTGCTCAATGATGAAAAAACACGTTAACAAAGGGAAATGCTTTTCAGTCAGCTCATAATGTTCCCTGCTGTTCAACTGGGACTGTAAAGAGTATGGTTTAATGAAAGAAGGTGAGAAGGTGAAAAAAAACCCTAATGAGGGTGTTTCTCTGCATTGAAAGATCACTTAGGAGCAGCAGTGATTTCCTTTGTGTTAGAAAAACATTAAAAACCCAGGTTCAAAAGCAGCATCCCCAAGGTCAAAGAGGCCCATCCTCTCTAACACAGTATATTCACTCTCCTCCCCGACAACCTGGACCAACATTTTGCAATTTTCAGATGGTGGAGAGAAAAGAAACTCATGTGCCTCAGCTAGCGTTTACTTCTGAAGGAACACACAAAAATGCTGTAGTGGGCACTCGAAGCTGCACGCACCACTAGCAGAGCAGCTCATGAACCCTTACCTAGGGATGCAGCCACAGATTGAAACTCTGTGGAAAAAGAGACTCCAAAATCGCGATCTTTAAGCTCCTGCAATTACTGTCATTTGCTCCAGAGACTTGTGATGAAGAGTGAGTCAATACCAAGCCACACTGAGCAGGGCACACAGTGCCGAATGGTTCAAAGCACAGAGTCAATTAAAGTGGCTGAAGCCAGAAGGCGCTGCTCCAAAAAGGAGCACCGTGTTGTGGATTCACATTGAACATAGCAGCTTCTTTTTAGTGTGCTGGAGCCCAAACTTGAGCATCAGAGACAGAATGAGAAAGGAAGGAGGAGGGGACAGTGCACTTGAGCCCAAAGGAACATTTCTAAGAGTCCTTCCCTGGGCATAAGCAAGTGTGTGACAGGCAACAGCCGTCAGGCAAGCAATTCCTCACTTCTGTATTTGGGAAAGCCTTTGTTTTAAAACACAAGTTTCTCCACAGCAAGTGCTCACCAATCTTCTGGCTCTCCTTTCTTGTCATCTTTGTCAGGAGTCGGTGGAAGGAACGTGATACAGCACAGTATCACTGCCATCACAGCAAAAGAAGAAACCTTGTTAGTACCCTGCAGCGCCACCCACAACAGAATAGGCAAAACATTACAAAAAATCAATATAGCAGAAGATTAAGCTCAAATGCAATCTGTCTGCAACGGCCACTAACACCCGTCCGTAGTAAACCCAGACTTTTACAAGCGTATGCGTTCTTCACAGTGTTACATTTGTCTCTCCTTAATGTGTTGAGTTCACAACCTAAATCACACAGAACAGTGACTAAATTGGTTCATCATTGCTCAACTCCAATTTAAAAGGACAAAGCAAGAAGCTGAAGAGAGTAATATTTGGGGAACTGGATAGCTTCAGGGGATAGTTAATGACAGGACAGAGAGAGACCTGAATGCCTGCATCACAGGTTTTATTTTGGTTCAGGGGCAGCAGTGACACAAAGTCATTACTATATCGGAGCCATTCATTCTCCTACGTGAAATGAGTTGGTGGTCTCAGTCCGTTCCTGGCTGGTGGGCATCTGGGGTACAACAGCCAACAGCACATCTCCCGCTCTCAGCAGCTGGTGGAGTCCAAAAGGCAATGTTGGGCTTGGGGAAGGCACAGGGCTAACGTGCCTCCGTGAGCAACAGGCTGCCGCATGCTGTGGGGACAGCCCGAAACAAGGACGCTGCCATGCCTCTCCAGTGACATGCACAGTGACGGCCCGCTGGCGGCTCAATGCTTTCATGAGAGACCAACATTTGGCTAAATGTGGAGCTGGGTAATTAGCAAAGCCCCTGGGTAAGTCACTCACTTTCATGGGTTATGTCATTCTCTGGGCTGTTTTGTTGTTTTATTTTCTGGATGGCAGTAAAGCTACTCCCGGACAATAACATTTCTGATTGTGTTTTTATTGTTATTATTTGCAATGTGTTAGTGCCTGCAGGCCACAGCCAGGATTATGACTTTGCTGTGATAGGTGCTCACAAACTACTACTCAGCAGCAGTTCTCGCTTTGTTGACCTTACCGTTTACACAGAAAAGCCTAAGAGTGGTGAAAGCAAGGAGATACTATTATCATCTTACAGCTGGGGAGCACAGCACAGAAAAATGAAGAGCAGGACATCCTGAGGTGCTGGGCTCCCAGAGATCTTGCTGGACTCGGTGAATGTTGCGGGGGTTCAATACTACTGAAAAAAAAAGAGACAAATATCGCATAAAAAGTGACAGGCACCGCCAGGACTTGGTGGGTCCCAACCCAAACTTCTTTGTTTGATAGCTTCCAGAGCAAATGTAGAAAAGCTGAAAAAACATCTTGCCTTAAAAGCACTTGTCCTTAATGTCTGCTGCAGCAGCACCTGTACATGTCAGATTCTCAGGCTCCGTGGCTTAGGAAGAGAAAGCTAGTGCAGGAAATGGTCAAGGTTTAAAGTCTTTTTTTCTTCCAAACTTTTTTTTTCCTCATCCAAAGAAATTTGTATCATGTCCCTCATGGTATGCAGGAGCAGACTGTATTTATAGTGAAAAACCTCTTCAACCTTTTCCAGAGATTTTATAACTGTGAAATGGTGGAAGGGTTTGTGTGCACCCATGGGGCTTGGCACTATCCTAGCAGCAAAGTCTCCTAAACGGGACAGATAAAGATGAGCCTTTGGGACAAGCATACGATTTTCTAGATCAGGAATAGATGTAAGATCAAATCTTGTCTCTCATTTGAAGATAATTTAATAAGCCACCACATAAACCCTGTGAAAACCCATTTGCTTGTGGGCAGGACGCAGAAGAAAGTGTTACAAGCCAGTGTACTTCTGGAGCAATCAGTTATGTCCGTCTTGTCTCCTTATGGATGAAGGGGTAAAAGTGAGCAAGATCACAGAACGACAGAATGCGTTAGGTTGGAAGGGACCTTTAAAGGTCATCTAGTCCAATCCCTCTGCAGTAAGGAGGGACACCTTAAAACCTGCAAGCCTATAGCATGAGGCAGCAGCAGGAAATACTCTTGAGAAGAAGAGATGGGGGAATCGTGAAAACAGCTGTGGAACTCCAGGAAGAAAGCAAAGCAAGTTCTGAGATGCCTGAAACATCATTGTATGGAATCTTGCTAAGTAAATCAAGCTGAAGCATTAGGCACCTCTGATCAACCTAACAGGTAAATAAAGTGCTTCATGGATAGAATACAAGATTCATCAAGTGACAGGAAATGTTTACTTTGCATAAAAATATCAAATAAAAGTATTTGGAAAAAAATAAAAACCACAACCGATAAGGCAAAGAATTGGTGGAATTTGTGATTCTTAAACAACATAGAATCACCTGGGCTATCACCTCATCTGTTACCCCTTTTCCTCTTCTCCCTGAAATAAGAAATGAAGAAAATTCCATTTGCAATTGTACTGGGAAATATCCCGACTGCTACACTACTATGAAATAACTGGGAAAAGTGAGAACTTCTACTCTCAGGGTCTATGTCCACCCCCCATCTTTTCCCTCAGACCTCACTTTGTTACTGCCTGGTTTTCTCTCTGGTGGCAGCAAGGCTTAAAGTGTGAGTAAAGACAAGATTGCACTTCACTATTTTAAGTATTTTGTAAAAACACAGTCGTTGATGTGTTCTGAGATTCCACCATGCGGTTGAGAGCCCAAAAGAATTCAGTCAGTCTAGTTTTCCTTGGTGTTCAGGGAATTAAAATTTTGCTCCAAATCAGAATACCTGAATTATTTGCCTTGAGAAAGTTGTGGAGAATGTTAATTTCACATCTATGTAAATACATGATTCAGCTTTTAAAATTGCCTATTATTTCGTAATTTATAATATGAAAAGAAATATTTTGAAACCAAAACTCACTTTGAAGGAAGAATTTGAAACATTTAGCTTGGAAATGTCAAAACGAGATGTTCCCACACTGTTGGAACACCCCTCCACCACTTACTCTTTTTTAAATGACATTTTCAGTGCAACCGACACAAGTTTGCTAAGCTTTTTGATTTTGACAGGGTTGCATTTTCCAGTGGAAAGCTGTTCTTTCAGAGGTTTTTCCAACCAGCTCCGCTAGGAACATGTGTCACAGGATGGCAACAACTTTCTCTTTGCCAAATTTCTAAATTAAAAGCAAGATCCTGGAAAAGGATGGGGTGTGTGAGGCATGAGAGGTCGTCAGGATGCCCCACTGTGATGAAGGTTGAGAACCTGGTGATTGAATAACCTCTGTCTACCGACAAGCCTTGTCTCCTGTAGAATTGCTATGCCTGTGGGTTGAACTGGCAGTAGCAACTGTGGGGGGATTTTAGGGAGAAAGAAAAAAAAAAACCAAACAATCCTCAGTGTGTGGGCATGGCTACATGCTCAATGTTGCAAATTTCCCTCTCTACCATCCAGGTTTAGAAGTGACAGAAAGAAGGATTTACCCAGAGATTGGAGTAACTCCCAAGTTCAGCATGGGGATCTTTAGCAGACCATGAACGTGGAGGTGGGATGAGCAGTAGTGCGTGCCCTTAAATTCTCTCTGTGGGCTGATTTTTTGTCCGGCGATGTCCACTGGATGTGACTCGCTGTTGCCAAGAGGATGTCTCCACAAATGTGGAAAAGAAGCTTAAACTGGTAGATTCAAATTACAAGCAAAACTACCAAACTCTTTTCAAAGCATTAAAAAAAAATAAATAAGAAAAAGTCCCAGCCCTCTGAGGGGGAGAACTCAGTACTTTCTGAAACACACAGCCAAAAAAGAAATCCGCTCTGATTTACTGCAGTGTTAAATAAAGTTCTTTTTACACACCACCACTTCCGAATGGCCGAACAGACAGGCTGACTAATATCAGAAACTCGAGCTGGGCACAAATGAGTTAGCCTTATTTTCTTTTCCACTTCTCTCACAGGAACGCCGTTTGAAATTATCTCCTTTCTTGTTAATTTAACGATTACCATCGGAAAGAGCCAGCGGTGGAAAAAAAAATAGGCAGTAATTATGATCTTGCAGACTTGCTGTGAGACTAGATGCAAGAAGAAAAACACCAGCTTGCTGAGAACCCGTCTGTGCTCCTCAGCAGAGGCACCTCCCCAGGTGGAGCCCTGAGATTTTGGGTACCTCAGGCCTTGGGGGCCCAGCTAGATTAGTCTTCAAGAAGAAGCCTCATTGTCAGCTGGCTGGCAACATCTCAAGCTGGGCACCTCTGAAAAATACAGCCACCCAGAGTCTTTAACCTTCACCCGTGAAGAGTTGAGCACTTTTTTTCCTGAGAAACGAGGAATACTATTCCGCCTCCATGGGTGGATGCGGTAGATGGACCAGTTAACGTCTTTAGACATTATGTTAAATGATAAATATTTATCATGTTTTTGTATTAATACATATGAAGGCAAATACATATTTATGACACTGCAGAGGCAGAAGCACGCAGAGCAAAGCCAGCTGGAGATTAGAGTCTTCAGGAACCAACCGGCTGTTGAATAAAGCCCAGCTTTACGCTTCTGCCCACTGCCCATACGCTTTTGGTGTCCCATGGTCTCTCAGCAATGAGGGATTCCCCGGTGCTTCTGAGGGCTGCCATGACGGCTGTCGTGTAAGCCCCAAAATACCCAAGGCGGGAGACAAGGATTGTAAGGGAAAGGGAGAGACGCGATGGTAAAACTGGCGTTTCCCGGGAAATACTGGCCCAGGGAACGGCCCCGGCCTCGATGGACGCCCTGCGGGCGGTCGCAGCCCATGGCCCAAGCACCAACAGCCGCCAACCCACTTGGCTCACTGGGCTCACCGACCCCCAGGCCACCGGGACGACTACGGGGCAAGGTCCCGCTCTCTCCGACGCCGGCGGAGCCCTGGTGCCGCCCGCCTCAGCCCCCGGGAGATGCGGAGGGGACGGGGAG
>VXBZ01012775.1:473777-492725 GCA_013399135.1 Heliornis fulica | reverse complement strand
GGGGGGAGCGACCGAAAAAGTGTGAGCCTTTTGAACTTCACGCAGTGTTTGTCATGTGAAATCTTCAGCTGTTGAGAGATAATTCGGGGTAACCAGATGGGCTTATTTTAAATGGGCATCTTTTTGTCTAAAGACGTCTGCAAATCTCCATTGAGAACACCCCTGGATGAGGTATGTACCAAGCCTTTGGCAGGAGAGAGCTCGTTACTGTGATTTCAGTTTGATGAAGTAAAATGGTGTCAAGATGAAATCTGAATCTTTTTTTTTTTCCCTCTAAAATTATCATCAGTGTTATTTTCTGTATTGCAGCAAATGATCATATTAACAGTTCTGGCTGTTGTCTTCTTTCAGAAGATAAAGGGACATATATAACATAGACCCAGATAGCAAAATACTCCTTGAGTATCTACAAGTTTGTTGTTGTTTTGTGGTGTTTTTTTTAAAACAATATAGTGTGGCTTTTTTAAACTGGTAAAGGTGTAGTAATGTTTCTTCTCTCTCACCCTTCCCCCCCCCTTAGATGTATCATCTTGTTTTCATTGTTATTGTTCACCTTTTCTTAAAGCAATATAGCATTCTCTGCTGGGGGTGGCATTGCTGTTGGCATGTACTAAGATCATGCAAAGGATCAGAGTGATATGTAATATGATATTTAGTAACAAAATGTGCAACATTGCAAAAATTACTTGGCTGTGCTTAATTCTTTTTGGATTACACCTCGCATCAACTGCCAGCACTGGTTTTCCCATCTCAAGAAGGGAGAAAAAACAGCCCTGTGACTATAGTAGGAATATTTATTATGCAGGCAGAGTTTATTAAAACAGCCGTTAAAGAAATGAATGTAACATCTTTAAACAGTTTAGAAGATGAATGTGTAATTCCTGATTTGCTTGAGGTTAAAATTAGTGTTGTAGCAACCAGGAACAGCTTTGCTTTATTATCTCTTGGTCTTTGGAATGAGAGGCAGAACCATTTGAGTAAAAACATTTTAAAGCAGAATTGATAAAAGCCATAATGGTTTGACTGAGCCAGCAGGCATCTATTGCCAGAGGGGTAAAAAAAAAAAAAAAAGTTGGCTAGGCAAAGAAATTGAGTGTTTGCTGTGAATTTTACCTCCTTGACCATTCCATAACACCTAAGCCCACAGTAATCAAATCAAAATAGCTATGAAACTCAAGGTGAAGGTGGAAGCAGGTTATAATATGATGAGGATGAGCCTAGAGGCGCCTTTGATCCTGACTGTTGTTCTTTGGTGAATTATGTTAGCTCAGTTGCATAAAGCACCCCATTAAGGGCTTTCATGCTCTGCTGAAGGAATGGCAGGTCTTAGCCAATGCAAGCCTTTCCCTTTCTCTGTTCAGGGGTTTCTGATTGGGCAACGGAAGTTTAGAAATGAAATAACTTTTTTTTTTTTTAAGTCATTCCTGACTTACAGCTTTTAATGTGGCCATCCCAAAATGCTTGCAGACACTTATCCCGTGGGGAATTTTGGTGCTGAGAGTGATACGCTCTGGAGAGGGAGAGCTGGGATAGCTTTCCTTTCTAGTTGAGGAGATTAGGAGACAAGGAAGATCCAAATCCATATATTCACTTAGTATTGCACAATCATTTTACAAATGCATTGCCATCCCTGTTGCTGCGGGTCTCATGTATCGTCTTCCACTCACCTAGTTTCTCTACTTTTGGGCATTTTAAGAAAAAATACTGTAACTTCTCCAATGCAAACTTTGTGACCTCTCTCTAGTCATGCCATCAGCTAACTAGGCACCCGCAGAATTCATTTTTCTCAATAGCAATTGCTCTTCATTTCTTTGCAGATGTCTATATTGGCTTTATCCGAGTCTCCTCCTGAAACGGTAAATGATTTTAGATAGATTTTGCTGCAATTTCCCAAATAGCTTAGGCTATGTAAGATGATGAACACTCCACAAAACCACTCATTGACCATTGATGCTAGGGAAAAGATTTTTCTTTTCCCTAGCATCAGATTCACACAGTCTGCTGCTGATTTAAAATATGTGCTGCGGACGACCCTAACACTGGGATTTGGCCAAGTTCAAAGCAGCTGTGCAGATGGACACAGAAGGCAGAGGGAAATAGACCCTTTTAATCATAACAAGGCTGCTCTTGTTTTCCTATCTATAGTGGAAATGCATGCCAGCCCCTCGTACTTAAAAGCAAGCTTGCAAATGTGCCAGAATAGACAGCAACAGCACTTGTTATTAATGCAAAGTTAAAAATGTGACAACCTGTCTTCTCGGTACTGCTCTTTACATCTCCATTTCTAGACTGACACTGTACTGCTGCAAAAAGTGCGTATCCCATCGCTGTCAGTGGGATAAGGATTTGTTCCCCAGAACTCAGGTTCTTTGAAAGTGCGTGGCTTTGTTAGTGATCGCAGAAACCAGCCGCGACCTGTCCTTTTGAAATGGTTATAATGACTTATAAATCAATTTCTCGTTAGAAAAGAACTTCCCCCCCCCCCCAAAGGTGTCATTGTTGCCCATGACAAATGATTGGGTTTGCAACATAAGGTTGGAGCACATTTATTCTCTTGCTTGTGTCTCATGCTGGGGCATTACGGTGAGTGTACGCACCAAGCCAGGTTCTGCCTCTCCAGTAGGAACACATTTTTGATGGTAGCTTGTTTGATCAAGCTACCCACAAGCAAATTACAGATAAAATCGATATTTTATCACTGCGTGTGTTAGTACAATGTCCCTCCTTATACTTTGGCTGGGCTGTTGGTGAAACCTGATGTTTTACACGTTTCGGATGTTGTCTCTTGTTTGTGTAGATGGAGGCTGGATGGTATCAAATAGAACCTCAGCCTGTGTTAACCTGTGTGATGGCAATTGTATATTCTTAAGAAAGGCATATTTACTCGCTACAAAGAGGAGCAGGTCCATGGGGAACGCTGTCAGTTCGTGTTCATCACTCACTGGAGTCTTTTTCATATTTCTGCATTTGAGGAAACCTTTCAAAGTTTGTGCTTGGGGGCTTGGGGGGCTCTCACCTTCCCACTATGTTGAATATGTGAAACATACTCTCAGGCATCACTGGGTTCTGTGAGCTGTGCTTCTGTTTTAAACAATGCAGTACTGGAGTCCAGACTACGTGTGTGTCTGGAAAATTAGGTGGCACAGGTTTGGAGTGTGTATATACGTCTCTATATGTATATATACATACAAAGTCATTTTTACAGGATCTCAGAGATAGAAGTATTGGTCTTAGCTTCTTGCTTTTCCCCAGGCAGGCTGTGTATAAGGGAATTAAAAAACATATTCAGTCATCTTGCCTATATTTTTTGTACCTACACTTCTAGATTGTCTGCTTGACCTCTGGCACTGGGAATGTGAGTTTATGCATGACAAACACTACTGCAGCATTTGTGAGACTTTGCATAGTTGTTCCTCTAGGCATGGGTATGTGTTTGTGTTCGTCTGTCTCTTAAGTTTATGCATATAAATATATAAATATATATGTATACACATATACCCAGAAATAAGAAGTCATAACTCGTCACACAGTATCTTTTAACTGTTTCTGCAAATCTGATTTAATACTGGTTCGAGTTCTCTGTGCAATTTGTTGTTCTGACTACTTGGATATCAGATTTCACTGTAATTCTTTCTCACTTCTCCTCTCCCTCTCTCCTTTTTTTAAAAAAGAAAAGCATCTGCATATTTTGAAGACATGCACCATTGCCAAGCAATCTGGTGTAGTGGCTTAATATGCTGGCAAATAATTTCACAAGTTGTTTGTGTGTATGAAGGCAGTATATTTGAATATCGTTATATACTCAATGTAGTTATGAAGAGAGCTATCTGGGCTTATTTAAATTTTATGAAAGGCCAGACAGCTCCAGAAATGAAAAAATGTTTTACATTTTTTAATTGGAGTGAATATTTTTGTCCTTCGCTAGTGGCGATGGCGAGGGACATCACATTTGCCAAGAGCCTTTCTCTCCTAGCTCTGAACGCTGCCAATACTTGGTGTCCTAATAACAATTTTGGGGAGAAGCAGACTCCCGAGGCCTGAGGTAGAAGGGATGTTGCTTTGCAGTGCATTGCTGGCCTCCTGCGCACTAACTTTGTGTCATCGTCTGTAACAGCCTCTTCCCTGTTCCCCTTTCCGCACGTTTACCTGCTGTGGGGGTCACCCGGTGGCTCCACTTGAGCACTCCCGCTTCCTTCCCACCTCCAAGGCCTGTATTCTGTACTTCATTTTCTGTAAGAGGTTTGATTTTTATTCATGTCCCTGGTCAGATTTGTTCAGGTGAGTGTCCCCAGCTCGGTCCCATGTGTCAGTGAGTACAGTGCTGTCCTTTCCTGTGACCTTACTGAGGATGGCTCTCAGAGCCCTTTGCGTCTTCCTTTGCCGTTTGAATACAGATCAGAAATGGACTTTCAAAAGAGCAAGTCATTGCCTGCAGAGCAGTGGGTCTGTTCTTTATGGTGAGATCTGAAAATCCCACTAGCTATATCCTTGAGCTTACGGAGGTGTCACTGAAGTTCATGTTGCTCAGAAGGAGAGGGAGATTTTCTCTCGTGAGTTTTCTCCTTCACCTCATCTGCTTTCACCAAGCCAATCACAAAGACAGTTCTTCACGTTCCCTAAAATGTGCATCCCCTGCCACCCAGGGCTCGTTCCACTTCGGTCTTCCTCTCTTCCCTTTCCCCGGTTTGCTCCCGTCTCACCTGGAGAAGTCCTGTTCCCTGTGTGAGGACACTAGTTACCTCTCCTCTCTTCCCAATCCCCTTCACACCAGTCACTTAAGCCATGTTACCTTTGCTCTCAGCATCTCCTTGCTATCTCACCAAGTCTATGATTAAAACTTGTTGTGGCCACAGCTCATTTCAGGAGGAAAAGGAGGCAATTGTGCACTCTGCACAAGTTTATGAAAATTCTCCCTGGAGCCTGATGTTTTTGCTGCCTTTCTATCTCTAATCCTCACTCTTTTAATAAAGTTCACTAATATTTTCTGCGGCAACAAATTCTTGACCTTTTTGTTCTGCCCTGGCTGTTACATGGAAGCTGTTTTCTTGGAGTGGTTATCTCCTTTTTTTTTTCTTTTTAAACTAATAAATGTGGGGTTTTTTTTCTCTCTGAGTTTAATCCTCTAAACGGTCAGTTTTTCTGGGGACCTTTAGCATTTAGCATCCAGTGGAGTCTGGGTCTTTTATGTTCTGCTTTGCTCTTTCAAGTGACTTTTCTCCCTTCAACTACACCTTGTGTGCTAAGCTGCTGTCTCCTCTAGGTACTTCTGGGAGATGGAATGTTCAGTCCCCATCTCTTTTACACCTGTCTGGGCTTCTCTGTCTCCATTTAACATTTATGTCAATTCTGCTCAGCAGTAATAAGTGCCAGCACCTTTTGGCATTAGAGAATGGCTAGAAAAGAGGCAGGAAATAAATCAATTGTTGTTGGAATACTGAAATCCAAGATAAACCCTTTTGTGAAAAAGAAAAAGTTTGGGAGTTCAGAATTGACCAGCTTAATGAGTTCTCTTCCATTTTCTTTAAAATGTAAATACCAGAGCATTGTATCAAACTGTTCATATTACCTGTCCATTCTGCTTTCTGAGGAAACGAGCCCTTAAGCTGGAGCTGGTTTTAAATAAATACCGGGTCACTCTTGCTTCAGTGTTTCCCTTTCACCTGGACCTTTCACACTTCTTCATCATCTCCCAAAACTAAGTCTTTACCATGAAATTAAGATGTATAAAGTAAACCCTGAAAGGTGTTTAAATCCCACATTTATATGGTCTTTTCAGTGTTTTAAGCAAGCCACCTCTGCCTTCACTCCTTTCTCCCAAGGACTGAGCAGCCAAGGTAGCAATAGTTTCCCACTAATGTGACCCAGACAGTGCCCTTGCTTGATTGTGTCTTCAGTATTTCATCTTGTCTCTGACTTGGTAGGAAATGTGTGTGTAGGGAGTTGGATTTCACAAGCTGAGGGGTTTTGAGTGAACTCGGGAGCTTTGGAGGCTTATGCCCAGGCAGATGGGGCAGCTGTCCCGGCTCTTCCCCCAGCAGCTGGGTCAGATGTGGGAGACACATCCTTGCCTTGCTTAATTCACAGAAAGAGCTTCAAACTAACCCTCTCCCTTACCAGGCATGCACCTCTGTGCTTTTATTTCCTGGCGTTTAACACTTGATCCAACGTGAAACAGCTCAAACAGTTTTGGGCTGGGTAGCAGAACACTCACCTGGCTCGCAGGAAGGTTGCGTTGGAGTCCCTCACATGCACCACACGGAGCAGGACTTCACCCTGGCTTTTGAAACTCTCTGATCTGAGACACACACGTACGCCCTGGCTGTCTGGCAAGTAAGACACAGCCTCTTTTTCTGTGCCTGGAAGTCACCTGTGCTAAAACTGGTATGCAAACCGGTATCTCACCAGCAAAACTTTGGGAGGGAGGAAATAATGTTACTTCTTTAAAAAAAAAAAAACATTGTTGGTCGCTTATTTGTGCTTTGTTCCCCAGCCCCCCCCTTATTTTGTCATTCAGACTGTCAGCTGCTGGATACTGGGGGTGTCACGTAGGGGCAGTTTCCCCCCAGTTTCCAGCCTCTATCTTTGTAGCACGCAAACATTATATTAATTAACATAAATATCCCTGTAGCTGTGGTTTCTTGATAATTAAAGTTCAGCTTGCAATAGATATCATCATGTTATATAAGAACAAAATTTGGTTCAGTACTCATACGCCCTAGTTTACCCTGTAGTGTGCCTTGCTGCAACTAGGAGATAGCATCCCTCATTTGCTTCTCTTTTAGCTTCAGTGCTCCTTCCCCATCCCTTAGACAGAGAAAATTCCCACTGAAGTGAATGCAAGTTTTCCTGAATTAGGAGTGACAGCGTATTTGCCATTTATAGCCTTGGAGTAGCACAGTGTTGGAGATGGAGTAGTAAAACAGTAAATAGGATAGGATAGCATTGCTTTCACGTTCTCACCAACATGTTGGGGTTTTTTTTGCTCCGTGTTAGTGAGTCTTAGAGTGCCATTTCTCAGACTGCACATCTCTTTCTCCAAGGCTTAGAAACCTTGTTCTGTCCTCGAAGCAGTATTGTTCATCGCCATATGGGATAAGGTAATTATTAGCCATATAAATTTTCATTTTATAGGACAGTTCTAATTCCTGGAGGCCAACAGTTACTATGGTAGATCTCATTCCTCTTGCACTTTTCCATCTTACAACACATGGAGTATAAATTACTGCTGTTTCTCCTGTAGCAGTACTTTGTGGACACAGTTTGGAGGGAGTCCCAGTGTACTGGGCACTCTGCAAGCTTGCTGGAAGATAAAGCCCTTCTCTGAAGGACTTACAAGCCTTGTAACGTAAGCCTTGCTTACGCAAAGGAATGCATTTACATATTTTTGTGTACTCAGAAACTGTGTTTCAATTATACCTACTTATCCTTTAGCCTGTTCTTAATTAGCTGTGGATATCATAGAAGAAATGTATAGACATGGAGATCAAAATATTTTCCAAAATAGAAGCTAGAAAAGGTTTGATTGTGGATTCCCTTTTATTGGTTTAGATACCTTTCCTTGCCACATCAACATTTTTGCAGTTATCAGTAGCATCATTGTGTTGCTCATAATTACTTTCCGAGGAAGAACGCAAATATTCACTGTTTCTATTCAGGCTATTAAAATCGCTCTATCAATCATCCCAGTTTAGAAATTATAATAAATTCATCCCTATTTTTTAGGCAACTATAAAAGCTTTCCAGTCCTCCCTCTCCCCCAGAACAGCAGGGGAAAGATAGGCAAAAGCATTTTAATGAAGCCACATTCCTGTTCCTCGAGTGAACTGGTCCTGTGGACCAACTGGAAGTCACGGAGAGGTATAATTCTCGCTGTTCTCCGAGGTGAGCTACCAGCCTTTTATGCATTATCTATTCTATATTATTACCTAAGGGGTCTTTATGTGCTGCTGGTACCCAAGGCTGTATGTAACCATGCAGCGGAGGGCAGTAGTCAGATTTGCCCGTGAATCTTCACCAATTCGTACACATGGAGGGCAAAGCCTGACAAAGTTTGTGTCTTCTGCCTTCAGCCGCTGTTTCATCACCTGGTCCTTTGCGCCCGGGTTGGGAAACAGGGCTGGGCGGCGTGGAATCCGGGTCTGAGCAGCCGGGCCGGCGATGCGCTGGCTGTTTTGTAAGCGCCGCTCCATCTAGCGGCAGCCGCTCTGCACAGCCCGGCTGGCAGCGCCCAGCCATGTTGGTGCACAGACCCGGGTTTTCAGCCTTTGCTCGCCCAGACAAACGGTGCTCGAGGTTTTTATCCGTTGTTTAATCCTTAGCTGTAATCGTCGTTCGTTACTCGCCGTGAATTGCTCCATGCAGTCGTGGAAAACCAGCAGAAAGTTGGAGCGTGCAGGCTCTTTTTCATCCACAGTCAGTGTTTCGGTTCTTTTTAAAGCTGGTTTAAAATGACTCAGGACATTAGAACTCATTTAACGAGGGGACAAAGCAGAAAGCTCCTGGGTCCAGTTCTGTTCAACATCTTTATCAGTGACCTGAATGAAGGGATCAAGTGTTCCCTCAGTAAGTTCACAGATGACACTAAGCTGGAATGAAGTGTCCATCTGCTTGAGGCTCTTCAAAGGGACCTGAACGGACTGGACCAATGGGATGTGGTTCAATGGGATGAGGTTCAATAAGGCCAAGTGCAGAGTCCTGCACCTGGGACATAACAACCCCAGGCAGCCCTAAAAGCTTGGGGAAGAGTGGCTGGACAGCTGTCAGGAGGAGAAGGACCTAAGGGTATTGTTGGACTGTGGACTGAATGTGGGCCAGCAGGGTGCCCAGGTGGCCAAGAAGGCCAAGGGCATCCTGGCTTGTATCAGAAACAGCATGGCCAGCAGGTCTAGGGAGGTGATTGTGCCCCTGTACTCAGCTCTGGTGAAGCCACAACTCGAACACTGTGTCCAGATCTGGGCCCCACGCTACAAGAAGGACATCAAGGTCCTGGAAAGTGTTCAGAGGAGGGCAACCAGGCTGGTGAAGGAATTGGAGAACAAACCTCCACTGGAGAACAAATGAGAAACTGGAGAAGAAATGAGGAGCAGCTGAGGGAACTGGGGTTGTTTAGTCTGGAAAAGAGGAGGTTGAGAAGAGACCTTATCACTGCCTACAATTATCTGACAGGAAGTTGTAGAGAGGTGGTTGATAGTCCCTTCTGTCAAGTGACAGGTGATAGGACAAAGGGAAATGGACTTTAATTGTGCCAGGGCTGGTTCAGATTAGATGTTAGGAAAAAGTTTTTCATTGAAAGAGTTGTGGAGATGTGGAACAGGCTGCCCAGGGAAGTCACCATCCCTGGATGTATTTAAAAGATGGGTAGGTGAGGTACTTAGGGATGTGGTTTAGGAGTGGACGGGTACAGTTGGACTTGATGATCTTAAAGGTCTTTTCCAACCTTGTGATTCTGTGAGAGCTCTGGAGACTCAAGGGCTCTGTTGGAAGAGTGGATTCCAGTAGTGCTAGAAGGCTCTACCTCAATGCTGTCCTGCCCATGGAGGGGACCATCCTGCAAGCACATGGCCATCACACCAGCCACATTGAAGGGGAGGGACCTGTGTGGGGAAACATTTCCTCTGGGAAGGCTGTGAGAAGCCACAGAAGCTCCCAGGGTATTTCATGTAGATACAGTGATGGGTCTTGGGCAGTCTGAGTGTGGGTTGATGTCCTGGTTCCAGCTAGGATAGAGTTAATTTTTGTTCTAGCAGCTAGTGGAATGCTGTGTTTGGGACTTAGGATGAGACCAGCACTGCTAGAACAAAAATTGAGTTGGAGCCAACTGCAAAGGGCAGTGTTGACACATAATGTGGGGTGTCCTCTTCTCACAGGCAGTGCCTGACTTGGACAGAATTGTTCAGAGCCAAAATTTTTGTGATACTGGACAAACAAAAAGACCAAGCACTGAACCACTGCTTCTGCTGTTGGCTTTTCGATCCACATCAAATTGTGTAACATCTCAGACTGTGACCTGGACT
This sequence comes from Heliornis fulica, assembly GCA_013399135.1. NCBI lineage: Eukaryota > Metazoa > Chordata > Aves > Gruiformes > Heliornithidae > Heliornis > Heliornis fulica. Next base: position 482,712 of record VXBZ01012775.1, on the reverse strand, counting down.
CTTCTGACAACAACAGTGCCAAAGGTCCAGTCCAGTTTTCACTGGGCAGCCATGGAAAGCCTTGCCAATCACTTCATGTGTTGTCCCTCATACCGGGACAAGCTAGGATCTAAATTAAAACAAACGAAATTCCAGTAAAGCACAATTCCAGATCTGGCGAATGGCTGTTTTACTGCAACTTTAATAAAAATCAACTGCTACTTGAATAGGTGCATGCACACATACTGCTAGAGATTTCCAATTATGATATTCCCAGCAGCAAACAAAAACAAAATTAATGTCAGCTGCATCCCCCAAAGCTTAAACTACACCGCTAATGAACTCCCAAGTACTCTCAAAGAAGACTCTTTTTGCAGAGACAATAAGGTGGAAATTACTGTAATAATCTCAATGTAAAAATACAGAGGGAAAAAAAAAATCATTGAAATTCAGAGTAAGACTTGCCTCTCCTGATCCCATTAACCGTGTTGTTAGCATAGCATACGCATGCATAGTGATATTGTCACATAACTCACTGCCACCTTCAAAAGAGCACGCAGGAACTCATGTTCTTTCATTTGTATTTCAAACAAAGGTAAGGGTTGCACAGCGGCTTGCACCTTATTCCAAGGAAGTCTGTACTTAACATGACTCCAACAGGGACTAGCTACCTCATAACAATTTGTTTGTCTGTCTAGCAGAAGTGCTCAGTTGCATACAATTTTTGAAGCTTTACTCAAACATAATCTTCTCGACATGGGGCTGTGGCTTTAATCATTAAAATGGTTGTCTGTCTTCTGTCAGCAATAAGCTAGAATAACCAAGCCATCTTTACATGTTTTTTTGAACTACTTGATTATTTAAATTTCTTCGGGGTAGTTTTCAAATGAATAACACATTCTTCACTTCTGGTTTTAAATTGGCGTTATAATGCCAAGTTTGAAGTTGCCAGACAAAGCAGATTTGTCAGTTGACAACAGGGTCATCATGTAACATCTGCAGATTCTACTAGGAACAGCTGTAAAGCACCTTCTGGAAGAGAAGTACCTTACATATTAGGGTATTCATATATTATACAATAATATTATACATATTGCTCTTTTTTTTTTTAAATGTGTGCTTCAGTGACATCTCCCTCCCTCACTGCTCAAATTCTCAAAATTAAATTCTGTAAAACATTTTATAGATTGTCTGTCTAATAATTATGTTATTATTTGCTGAGCAGCGATGTCAGCAAAATCTGCAGGGCAAGTATCAGTGTTGTGTGCTAGACCATCTCAGTAAAGGTGTTTAATACTCATCCTTGTTTGCAGCACTGGGGCTGCAGAGTCTTCCAAAGGTCTGGGATCATATATTCCCATAAATACTCAATGTCCAGGCCTGCTGAATTAAATGGAAAACTTCAAATAACTATGCAAAAAGTCTTGAGTGTTCAGATATCCCAACAGCCAAATGATCTCTCGTTCTTTTGGAAATGCTTATGGTTTCTTCTGGTTTTCAGTATTGGTACAGTTGTAGAGAGGAATCCTTTTCTTCCTTCTTTCAGTTTTCATGGGAAACCTGAGCTCTGGTAGCCAATCTGCAAATCTCTTTAGGAGTTGAGGTGATCAGTACTCAGGGTTTGGGTGGATAAGCTCTCATGGCCCTTCTTGCCGTTTATTGTCAGTTGTGTAAAGTGAAGAGGTTAAGTCAGTGTGAGCCTACAAATGGCATTGGGGATTTCTTGGGTGTCATAAACAATTTTTTCCATTCTAAAAACATGGGAAAGCTTGGGCTTGCTCCTACCGCTGATGTAATTATTGAGATGTCCTGCAGCAGATGCAGAGTTGCTGTAACACACAGACCGCTCTCAGCTGCTTTGGCGGTGGAAGGGGCCCTAAAGCAGATGTTCGATTTGTATTCAAGGCATGTCATCTGGGCAGAGTTGTATAAAGGAGCACAGCATACCAAGAGCCATAGGACCCGTCTTAGATGTCATTGCCTGTAAAACACTCAGGTGCTGGTGCTGGTGTTCTCTCGGGTGTACCCCGATCAGGAGCTACACCATGAAATTAGTCACCACCCGTGAGCTAAGGCAGGGCATGACGGGACTCAGAGACCACTGGCTACCTGGGGACCTCCTGCTGGGTTCCCCATTTCAGATGGGACAGTGTTTTTGAGGGTGTCCCTAATGGGGCAAATTACATTTCCATGCTTCTCACAGGAACAGAGGTTCCTGGTCCCGTTTGCCTGGAGTTTTGGCCAGAGCTGTATTCTGACCCAAACTTGGTGCCATGGTTTTCTAGGCAAGTGTTAACTGCTCTAATGGAGGTTTCTGGTCCGTGCAAAATGGATCACTGATGCACACACCAGCTGAGTGGTCTGGTCATCTTTCCTGAAACTGGGGCTGGGTGGCAACTCCCCCACAGAGTCTGAACGTCCCAGTTGCCTTGGTTTGCTTAGCAGTAAGAAGAAATAGAGCAATAAAGCTACATCCAGATCTCTGTATCTGTAGATGAAGCACCTTGCTAATGTATTTTCAATAACAAATTCCTGATGTTAACAGATCTGAGATTGCTGTAACAGGGTTATGTGAATATGAAACATTTTGGGTGAACTGTGAAACTTAAGATTATATGCCCAGTTCCCACTCTGTCAAGTTTTCAAAACCCTCAATGCCTTTTGAAAGAAAACCAATGAATATTGGTGATTTAGTTTAATGCTGCTCCTGCAGTGGCACCTGGTATTATCTAAAGGAAGTAAGCCCAAGGAATATAGGTCTGCAAGGCACTTTGCAATCAGAAGGCAAGTTCAGATCTAGAGAAGGGTATCTTTCTGGTAGAGCAGTTCAGAAAGTTTTGATGAGAAATGAAAAGTACTTTCAAGAAATGAAAGCCACTTTCCTGTGGAATGCTCAGCTCCCTGTGGCTCCGGTTTTCACATCACTTGTTAGCGCAGTTTGGTTTTAGTGAAATCCAGGTGATCTAAGTGCGCGCCTCACCACGATTCCCACAGGTTGCAAAATCTAAGCCTGCAATGACTGCAAGGGAAACGTTGATATTTTTTTTTACACAGCTCAACAAAGTTGTTTGTGATGTTTGTTTCCCAGTTTATCTAAATGAAGTCTGATCTTTTCCCCTTCTAGGATTTCCTCCGATGCATTTTTCCCTCCCCCAAGTCTCTCTGAAACCAACAAGACTGGGGTTATGAAGTCAGTCCTAGATGGCCTCGCAGATACAACTTTCCGAACAATCACTACAGATCTTCTTTACGTGGGCTCCAACGATATCCAGTACGAAGACATGAAGGGTGACATGGCATCCAAGCTGGGATACTACCCCCAGAAATTCCCCCTCTCCTCCTTCAGGGGTGATCCTTTCCAAGAAAAAATGACTGCAGGAGATGATCCCCTGTTGAACATTATTCCCTCAGATCAGGTCAACATCACAGAGTTTTACAACAAGTCCCTCTCCACGTTTAAGGATAATGAGGAGAACATACAGTGTGGGGAGAACTTCATGGATATGGAGTGCTTTATGATCCTGAACCCCAGCCAGCAGCTGGCCATCGCCGTGCTCTCGCTCACCCTGGGCACCTTCACGGTCCTAGAGAACCTCCTCGTCCTGTGCGTCATCCTGCACTCCCGAAGCCTCCGGTGTAGACCCTCCTACCATTTCATCGGCAGCCTGGCTGTGGCCGATCTCCTGGGCAGTGTGATATTTGTCTACAGTTTTGTGGATTTCCATGTTTTCCACCGGAAGGACAGCCCCAACGTCTTCTTGTTCAAATTGGGTGGAGTTACAGCCTCCTTCACTGCCTCCGTAGGTAGCCTTTTCCTCACGGCAATAGACCGGTACATATCTATACACAGGCCACTAGCTTACAAAAGGATTGTTACCCGACCAAAGGCTGTCGTAGCGTTTTGTGTGATGTGGACCATCGCCATTGTAATAGCTGTTCTTCCTCTGCTCGGCTGGAACTGCAAAAAGCTCAATTCCGTTTGTTCGGACATATTCCCTCTCATCGACGAGACATACCTGATGTTTTGGATTGGGGTCACCAGCGTCCTCTTGCTGTTCATTGTCTATGCCTACATGTACATACTGTGGAAGGCTCATAGCCACGCTGTTCGCATGATTCAGCGGGGCACGCAGAAAAGCATAATCATTCAGTCTACGGAGGATGGTAAGGTACAGATCACTAGGCCTGACCAAACTCGTATGGACATCAGGTTAGCCAAAACCTTGGTCCTTATCCTAGTCGTTTTAATCATATGCTGGGGCCCTCTCCTCGCCATCATGGTGTACGATGTCTTTGGGAAAATGAACAAGCTCATCAAGACTGTCTTTGCCTTCTGTAGCATGCTCTGTTTGCTGAATTCGACGGTGAATCCCATCATCTACGCTCTGAGGAGCAAGGACTTGCGACATGCCTTCCGCAGCATGTTCCCCACCTGCGAAGGAACCGCACAGCCCCTCGATAACAGCATGGAGTCTGACTGCCAGCACAAACACGCCAACAACACAGGGAACGTGCACAGGGCTGCCGAGAGCTGCATTAAGAGCACAGTTAAGATTGCCAAAGTTACCATGTCTGTCTCCACAGACACAACTGCTGAAGCATTGTAAGTCAGAGACTTCTCAGCGTTGTGAGAAAAAGGAGTTAGTTTAAAAAAAAATTAAATAAATAAATCCACAACAGAGAAAACCAAACCCATGGCTTAACGTGTTTGTACCCTCCTGTAATATTTTCTTTGTTTTGGTTTGTCATTGTAAGCCAAGTGATGATTGTGTTAAGAACATTACCATCAGCCAGTTCTTCAGGTTTTACAATTAGGGGTTCAAGCTAAATTTTCAAAAGTTTATTTCTCAAATGTGTTTACCGAATAACAGTGAGTTTCCTGAAAGAGCACAGAGAAAATACCTGGTTAGCGACGGTTCCTTTTGGGGGTGTGAAGAGAAATTGTGAAACCTAACTGAAAACTAATGCATCCTAAACCCAAGGCCATCAGACAAGGAAAAAAAAAATGCCGTGTAATCATGCTGTTCATTTCAATGTGAAGTGTATTTCATGTCTGTAAGTAGTAGGAGTTTTTGAGTTTTTCCAAAAGCGGCAGTGCTGAGTTCTAGAGGTTTTGTAAAACGTGTCGTGTCCTGTGAATTGTGTGCTGGTTTATTATGTGTTATTGATATTTGTCTGATTAAACAAAGTGATAAGGTAGACTTCCGTGGAAATAATGTGAAACGTGATACGTAAACCCCATTGAAAACACTTAACTGTATTTGAAGAATTCCTATGAGCTATTTTGGAAATTTTACACTTTTAGTGGTCTTCTGTGGACTTAGGGGAGAGGTTTTGTGTTCTTCTACTAAAATTATTTCCCCACTACCTTTTACTTTCACATGCATATGAGAGTAACAGCAACAGAGGAATAGAGGAGGAATGTAAGAGAGGAATGCACTGGTTCAGACTTTTAAATACCACTGCGTCTATACAGAAGGACGTTCGTTTTATGGTTGTACAGACTATCGCCCTGCTCTTGGGCGTTGCATGAATACGAACACCGAAAAGGCGACGGTCCCGGATATTGGCTCCTTTAACGGGCAACTGGTTTTAAGCCATGTGCTGGTGCTGGACCACTGAAGACAGCATGTGTCAGACTCAATGTGCGATGTTATCACTGTGCAGTCGATGTATACTTGAAGTGTGTCGCATTCCTGTATCCCAGGTTTAAGCAGATGCAGAGCCTGAGATGCCAAACTCCCGTCTTCGCTAAAAGAGGAGGAAATATTGTCAGACTTAGACATTTTCTTATTGTGTGAGCGTGTATATAAATAAATATCTGTGCGTATACGTGTGTGTGTGTGTGTGTGTGTGCGTAAGTATAATAATCAGTGTGAGTCATGGTAGCATAACTAAGATAGGACACTATGACCAAATGTAAACTGTATTTCCTGTTGCACGCTTTGCACACGAATTCTGTTTCTAAAATTGAGTTCTTCCAACTGATTACTGATGAAAGTACCGTATTAAGAACACCCCGAGCCACTCTGAGAGGTGTATCCATGTGATAGAGAAAGCAGCCTTTCAGTTGTGCTTCAGAGTAAGGAGAAACGAGGCAAGAGCATGGCAGGAGCTCACACTCGCCATTGTCAGGAGCTGTCAGTGGTGGTCCTGAAAACTGAGAAAGCCAAAAGTAAATGGTAATTTGTTTTAAAATCATAGGTATTCAAACCAGATCACTTGAAATGAGGTGAGTCTATCTGTGAGATTGGGATACAGATTACAAGGTTTGACACCATCAGCTTCAAGGGAGGAGAAGTTATTGAAGGAAAATGATGCCTCCGTTCCCTGGTGTGGGATTGTTTCTGCAGCCTGGGACCTTGGCAAGGAGCATGTTACTAGACAGTCTTTGAGGCATGGATATTCTGTAATTTTATTATGAATCAGAAGGCACGGGGTGCTCTTCTCTGCTGCCTTGGTTTTTTTGGACCGTTTTCTCACCCTTCTTCTGTCTGACTTCTGTTGAAATAGCTGTCCAGGCGGCTTAGCCTTTTAGCTGCCTGACGCTTGCTGCAAGAGGCAACTTCCTCCGTGGCACAGGGCAAGCAGAGCCAAATCCATGCTGTCCTATCACCTGTCCTCGGGGATACGTAGGGAAGGATCAGGGCTGCAGGCTTGGGGTCTCTGGTGGCCATGGTGTCCCCCACAGCATTTCTGATCCCTTGGCCTAGGCCAGAGGAGCCAGTAGCGCAAACAGCCCAGCTGAGTTCAGCCAGGGGCTCTGCAGGACTGTAAGTGGCTCCAAGTTCAGGCTTTGTGAGGGGCGCCATGTTTTAAAGATCTCATCAGATGAAGTGCTGAGCAGCAGCTGGGAGATATAGGGGTAGTTTTCTCCTCTGTCCCCCTCCCCTGCAGCTCACTGGGGTGATAGGACAGGCCACAGTGCTCTCAAGGGGGAGACGGCAGTCGGCCAAAACTGGTGGAATGCCAGGGATTCCTGGAGGACATGCACATCCTCCTCCTGAAAGATCTTTCTCATATCTAGGTGTAGTCCATCCTAAAGCACTCCTCTTGGAGGCGGTGGGGAGTGGGGGTGTGTCAAAGCCCATTTGAAATGTAAAGGTATTTTAAGAGCCATTTTTGAAACTGTCTTCTTGTGAATTAAATGCAAACTTTGTGGACTTTTGTTGTGCATTCAGGTTCTGAATTTTACATGATACATCATGGGACAATGGGGCTGTTTTGGCACTTAACTTGGTGCTTACTGATATAATAAGAAATAGCATCCTGTGAAATGTTACCGTCTATCAACAGTATCTTCATTTGCATAATGAGTTTTTCTAAAGCTCTGGGAACTGTGTCGATTCACTTAGAACCATTTATTAAAGAGGTGGTGACAATTTCCCTACACGTTGCGCACTGAGTAGAACTACTCCTTCATTAGAAAAATCTGCTGCCATTCCAAGATAAACTTCAGCTTTGGGTATTCCTAATTTGCAGTTGCCTGCCTTCACTTAGTGATAGCACAGCCAAACGATACTGTGTTCCACGGACACCCACACCGTCATTGTCAACCCATTAGTGATAGCTGCAGTTCCATATACATACCCACTCCAAGTGTCACGTATCTACCGAGAAGACCATCTGTGTCACGTGTGCAGAGTTAGATTCTCAACAGTCTAATTGTATATTTGTATAATATCTCCTCGATGCTGTGCCACCACTATCCACGTCTTCTTGCACTGGCCTTTCGATGAAAATTTTAGTGTGTCTATTGTGAGATAGACAGCGCATTTTACCTGCTGTTATTGGGTTGAATGTATGTAAATAAGTGAAAAATAATTTAAAAATAAAAAAAAGTCATCTGTACAAGCAGTGGCCTAAAAAGTCTGTAATTGTAGACTAGGACAATTGTTGAAGTTGCTGTGACATCTCAAATACTACCTTTGAATAAACTGTTTACAGGGTCTCTTGGGATGCTGTTTCATAGTGAAAGGAAAAATCCTTCCTTGCGATAATATGAGGTAAAGAAATTGGATTACCTGAACTTTTTATTTCCAGTGTTTCAAAGTGGAGAACATAACTCTTTATTGTCTGTAAATCTAACATTATTACTTCCTCTTAGAAGAATATTGTATCATTAGATGTTTGTTTGAGCTGGTAACATCCTTGCAACTGCTGCAATATTTTTCATTAGCAACCTGTATAATAGTTTGTACACAAGTACTGTTCAGATTGTCATGAAAAGTAGCTTTGACCATTTACCTACCCGTAGCAGAATAGTATTTCTGTAAGACAGTGTATTCCTACCATATCATATTTTATTTCTATAATGTAATTAAACTGTTATTTATTCAAGGAGAAAAAGTATCCCTCTACTTTTTTGTTTTGTTTTGTTTTCCAAATTTTGAGATAACTGAGGAAGCCACGTGATGATGCTGCCTCATCCCACAATCTGGTGCTCTACGTTTTGTTTATAAGTTTGTCTGTCAGATTCTGAAACAACTGCTTAAACAACTTGACAACAGGTTGTCAAGCTTTGTGGGTTTTAATTGTACGTTGATATATTTGAAGGAGGAGGTAGATTATATATTTCATATTCTGTGTATTCAGTACTATGGAGACAAGAGAGAACTGACATAGTTAAAACTGAATCTCCTGTTTCATTATGTAGGCAATTTCCCCTTTCCTCTGTATTAGCCAAAATGCAATAAATCTCTTTTGCCTTCTTCAGATGCATATGTTTGCACGGAGATGTCACATTGAGACAAACCCGCACACCTCAGAAAAACAAAACACAAAAGAGCGAAGGAATACAAACTAAAGTAGTGCTGCCAACAGCAGCAGCGACCTAAATTACTTACTGCTGGTTTACATGTAATCAAAAACTTAAGACAAATGGAAAGGCAGTCTAGTTTTGGCCAGTGATATTGGGGCAGAGTTATGGGGCTGGGGTGGGGGGGGGGGGAGGGTT
>VXBZ01012775.1:437524-473537 GCA_013399135.1 Heliornis fulica | reverse complement strand
CTGAGGGAGCTGGGGGTCTTTAGTCTGGAGAAAAGGAGGCTGAGGGGAGACCTTATTGCTCTCTACAAGTACCTGCAAGGAGGGTGTAGAGAGGTAGGGGCTGGTCTCGTCTTTCAGGTGACAAGTGATAGGATGAGATGAAATGGTTATAAACTGTACCAGGGGAGATTTAGGTTAGACATCAGGAAGAATTTCTTGACTGAAAGGGTTGTCAGGCATTGGAATGGGTTCCCCAGGGAAGTGGTGGAGTCACCACCCCTGGAGGTATTTAAAAGGCGAATAGATGATGTGCTGAAGGACATGGTCTAGAGGTGGACTAGGCAGGGTTAGACTGTGGTTGGGCTCGATGACCTTAAATGTTTCTTCCAACCCAAGTGATTTCTATTCTATTCTATTCTATTCTATTCTATTCTATTCTATTCTATTCTATTCTATTCCTGGGCAGAGAGTGGACGCTCAGCCATGCAACTGCCTACAGGGCCAGCAAAAGTGCCCCATGGCTGCTCATCCACAACTGAAAGGAAGGGCTGAAAAAGCACTTATAATCTCTTTGTGGCCCACATGCACGATCCAAAGCCCACTAAATGCTCTAGAAAGGTCCCTGCTCATTTCAAAACATCAGTTTTTCACATGACAATATCAGATTCATGTTACACTGGGGGTCTGAAAACAGTGGAGATCCTTAGGGGATGGCATGAGCATATCCTGGGACCTTGGCTCATGGTTGTGCCACAGTATTTGTGTTTTTAAAAATTAGGTCACTGATGAATTGAGGAAGTCTTAGCAAAACAAAAGCAACTAGAAATGGTAGATTAGCTTTTAATGTTTAGCTGCATACTACATTTAATTGAAGAAATCTGAATATTGCTGCTGAAAGCTGTTGCTTCCAAAGCAGCTACGAGACAATTCCCACTTTATTGGCATGCTCACTGGAAAATAAGGGCTATACTGCCACAAAATGACAGTTTCTCTTGAGGGTAACACCTAAGTCTATTATAAACAACGCAAGAGGAAATAAAAACAACTTTTCAACTGCTTTCCCAGACTATATCAACTCAGGAAGTGTGCACACAAATACACTATCTTTGTTTCAGCCCTTCACTTTAATATCCATTATAATTTCCACTCTTCTGACAGTTGTTTTAAGATGTCCCAATATTGTCATGCACAGACATCATCAATATGACACCTGCATTTTGTTGTCTTTTATTTTACAAAGTCCTTTGTCTTCAGTGAAAAGTCCAGCTTTGACTTGATACAAAAATTAAATCAGAATATCTAGGAACAGATTATAGAAGAAGAGAAAAAAATAAGAACCATTTTGTCTGTGTTTAGGAAAGCATAGAGTGAGCATTTTTATCTGGCAGTTTAGAATATACGTCATCCTCTATTGTGCCATTGTCCATTGGTCTTTTTAGGTAATGCATATCAAGAGCATCAACAGTTTTCTTTAAATAGCAGCATAACACATGAAGCACGTGATTGCCTTTAATAGGGCTCCTTAGCATGAACAGTCTTCTAATGCTAATCTTTAAAATTCAGTTAGGAAAAAGAGTGGTAATAAGGCCACGGTAATCTTAATGACTAGGTATGACATGCCCTGGTATTGCTTTCCAATAAATCATCTTTGGTATTCAGAGCAGCACACAGTTTAATGTTAAAGCCTATTAAGGGATGGAATCCTATCTCAATAAAGTCACTAAGATTTTTTTTATTTACTTTAGGAGAAATTATATCTCACCCCAGATTTTCAAACTATGAGTCTGCATTTGGAAAGCGCAATTTTATATTCCATTGTATTTGCATTTTCACTGACATTAAAACAGAGATGAGACAGAATAAATAACAGCCTCTATATTCATTGGGTTGGGTTTCTTTTTTTTTTACCTCCAGATAATCTATTTTGAATTCTGGTGGGTCAATGCAGAATCATAAAGTCTGGCAGGAGTTCAATGGACTTGTCATGGGAGTGAAGCAATTTATTTATCCATATGTGTGCAGATGGGTTAGAGAACATCATGAACAAAGCTGCTCTCACAGTAATGCTGACAGAGTCGCTTACTGACCGCTTACACTGATGCTGTTTTGATGCTGCTTTCCTTCCTTCCTTCCTTCTCCATATATATGTATATGTGTCTGTGCATGATGAAAACAGGCTGCACATGTATTTTTAATATTTCCCCCAAATAAAGAAGTATTTCCACATTTATAATTAGTAATAATAAATAGTAATAGCTCAATAAATTATAATTATAAAAATGATAAGAGTGTGAAAGAACTTCAGGCCCACTGATTTCACTGATTTCTTCTGGCATTTATAGCCATAACTGGATGAATCAAGCCCTGCTGTTGCTATCTGTTTTCTTTTTCCCCTTGGATCTCGCTGGAAGTCCCCCCAGGGCTCAGTGCCACAGGGACAACCCGCTTTTTACTGAGCTGAAGAGATGGAGAAAAGAAGGGAGCTGGAAACCTCTCGGTCCTTATTTTTGTACAGGCTGTTCCCAGAGCCGCTCTGTGTGTGATGCTGTGAGGGTCTCTGGGGACTCCCCCATGGTGTCCCTGTCCTTCAGAGAAGGGCTTGGGGGTTGCTGTAGCCTCCACAAGAGAGTTGAGGAATAATCACCTCTGGTTGAAACTGGAAGGAAAGGGTTTAAGACGTAGCAGGGTAATGATGCAGAGGTGGGGAGCTGCTATGCGTCATTTCTTAGTTATGGAACAAGGATTAGGTGTATCACTTTAATGGAGGAGCGTGGGGAATTATACAGGCTATGGATCCATCCAGTAAACACTCCTCCCAAACCTTCACAAGGGTGATAATAAATCCTGTAAGGCCTTTCATCAGCAGCCTGGAAAAAAAAAATTGTAATCATTGTCTCTGCAACACTTAACTTGTAACCTAATTCAAAGTCATTTTTAAATTATACACCTACCTGCTACCAGTGCAGTCTGAGTAGGCAAAATTAATAACAGGCATGCTCAGTAAAACCGGGGTTTGAAGCTTCAGGAGAATGTTAATGTCTAAATTGAGTAATACTATCAGTCATGAGAATTACAGTTATCTGCCTCCTTATCTTTTTCTATTTATTTGAGGGCTTTTATTTATTCTTATTATAGCACTAGCAAAACCTGACAGCTCTGACAGAAGGAGGGACGTTCTCTCTGCATATGGCAAATGGAGTTGCTGAGCTGCCTGCAGCCGTGGGGCCAGGGCACCTGGGCGCTGCGAAATGCTGATCTAAACAAGGAGGTGAAGAGAGAGGTTTTGCCCCTTCATAGCAAGTCTAATAGGAGATGAGAATAGAGTTAATGCCTCCCTCAGGCACGTCCCGCACCCCTTTGCGGCTTGAGAGGTGCTGGCTGGATGCTGCCACGTCAGGAGGAAGGCTTCAGGTTCAAGCCCACCACTCCCATCTTGGCAGCTGATGATGGGCTCCTTGGCAGGGACATGGACAAAACTGTTGTGCCCGAGGGTTAGTGCTCAGGGTGAGACACTCCCAATGGGATCTGGCTTCTTCCTGCTGTGCCTCAAGAGTGAACTGTGCGTAGCTTGGAAGTCAGACTTTTTACCACAAATTTTTCATTAAGAAAAGCTTCTTCTTTCAACTTTCATGATCATCACTCAGAAGCCTGGAGATGACCAAAATGGGGCTATGTGCAGGTGATAGAAAACTCCAAACACCTATAGTCCCTGTAGATAGATTACAGGAAGCACAGCAGAACACCAAAATGTCTTAAAAATACTCAAAAAGGCTGCCTTGTCCACCTAGAAATTTGGCATTCAACCCAAATAGCTTTCTGTGCAACTGATACCTGCAGGTAAACCATTTAACCTCACTTTCCCCTGGGAAAGCTGAGGATCTAGTTTAGCTTAAAGATAGGATTGTCTCACTTAATGGCAATGCCAGCAGCAGTTGCGTTTGGTGCTGAAAAGGTCCACTCCTACAACGCCCGGTGGCTGACCCCCTAAACAGATGTCTGAGTTGAGACCTTACGGGTTCTCTTATTGCAGACATTCAGCTCTGATTTGAAGTGATGGTGTCCACCATTTTGTTTCTTTTTAATCCTGTTCAAAATACTGCTGGGCCCTGCAGATGCTTTATTTTATTACTGCAGACATGATGAAGCTACCAACTATCATAAGGAAGGACAGAGAGGGGTCTTCGAACTCAGTGCTGCTCTATACTTACTCTCTTGCTCTTTGCCCTTTCATGCTGATTACATGAGGTTTTTAAATAGTTGTTTGGGATCTAATCTTAGCTGCTGTGTCAGCTGGCCCCTGCTGAGGTTTAAAGCCTTCTGCTGACTATGGAAGTGTAGACTGAAGTCTCAAAAGGGAACAGGGCGCTTGCCTTCCAGAAAGCAGAGTGCAGAGGTGTGAATGAATGGGGAAGAATTTCTTGGAGGAAATGAACAACAGCAAAGCAAGGGAACATGGGCTGATGTACATTTTCTGTGGGTCCTTGCCCTCTGGCAGTTTGTTCCTTCTCCTCTCTATGCTGCCTCCTCCATAGCGCCAACACAAGTGCTTGCATGGCTGTCTGGTGAGTCAGATCCAGCTGAACTGATCCAGCTAAAAAATAACACCTTTTTTTCTTCTTTTTTGGACACGTTATGCCCGTCAGATCATTTCCAGACTGCGTGACCTAGGTTTCAGAACTGGCGCAGGATTTGTCACACAGGCAACTCAACAGCTCCATCAAACCAGGCTCCTGCTGTGCCAAACATGTAATGAGACTTTCAGGGTCTTGTTCATTATCAGAGCAGTCTAAATGTGTTCTGCACTTCCAAACAGGAGTGCTGAGGCAAACTTGAGTTTCAGAGCCCACTGAAGCACCAAAACTACAAGAATTGCATCCCCACTGAGGATCATGACATCAAAGGACTGACGGGGTGCCACTCGGACCTGGGACCATAGAGACGCCTTGGACCACGTGGTGGTACCTATTACCCCTTTCCTCTCTTTACTTCTTTCCTCTCTTTACTTCTTTCCTCTCTTTACTTTTCCTCCCTTTACCTATAATGTGAAGACAATAAAAGTTGCATTGTTTGATTAAAACACAGACCCTTGAAGTAGTTGCCCTGATCTTTTGCACCTCTAGATCACAGCAAAATGAATCGTCTCGCGTTCTGGTTTTCAGACCAACTCTTACGATGTCTTTCAAAGGCAAAATCCTCTCCAGAGCTAAGAAAACCATTACACCATACCAGTGACTTTGGCATGAATGCATGGTTCTCCATGTTCCTTCACCCCCAACAATAAAAGACACTGTAGGGTTGGAAAATTCCCTTTGTCTTTTCCATCTCTTTAAAGATACCAGTTCTCCTTTGGAGTCCTGGGGAACACCCGTGCTCAGGTGGATGGGAAAAGCATGCAAATCATCCTTCTGGCTACCAGCCACATGGCAAACATGCCACAGGCACACCTTTCTGAGAGCATGCCAAGGTAAACACCACTCCTCACTGGTACACAAAGTCCCAGGACAGTGGGGGTGAGCTTGGTGCTGCAGCAGCCCTTGTATCGCAGTGTGAGCACCCACAGGTGCTCAAGAGTGGTGCAGGTGCCCATCACCTCTGGGGCAAACTCCTTGTGCTTCCTGCTTCACATTGCCCCACTCTGTACTGCTGTACCTGGTTTTGAGTTGCTGCTACTGGGAATCAAAGTGATAAATTACTGGGAATCGAAGCAGTTTGTTTCTCATCACTGCAGAGGGGCAGGGAGATGCTTTGCAGGTGCTGCTCACCAATTGGTGGGCAATCATGGAAGAAAACTGTATCTCAGGTGCAGGAGTAGCATACAGGCAGGACAGCCACTACAACCTCCTTGGCAGCATGAGTACTCGGTGCCTTTTTGCTGCTTAAATTTTATTTGAATCCCTATCAATGACAACATGAGCGCTTGGGAAATGTTCACTCCCAAAAAAAACAAGTCGAACTTTGATTTTACAGGCCTGCATTGTTAAAAAAAGAAACTGTCTAGTTCTGTATCAAAAAATCAATCTTCTCTAGAGGCTGGATTGGTAAATAAATCAGGGGGAGAAGCTGCTGTAAATTAGAAGAGCTCTATCACATTCACAAGCAGAGCGACAGAGGCCAGTCATACATCAGTCAGTCACACTGCGGAGCTGTGGATGTGTTTACTCCACAAAAGTAATTGCAACCAGACCCTTTCACAGGAGGGCAACACACCCCACGTTTTCCCTGCGGTGCAAGGATGCAGATGGGAAGCTGGTAGTCATCATCATTGCCATCGTCCCTGGCAGTCCAGACTGTGCCTCTCCTTACACTAGCACACATGGGTACCTCGTGTACCCTTAGCCATCCTAACCTAAACCGTCGATTAACGAGCCAGACATTAGTAGCCATGTGTAAGCTTTCTGGCCAAAGAGGAGTGAACTCATAATATTCTTCTCTGGAAGTCACTGAGCTAATGGCCTGGTTTTATATATATTGCTGTTACGGCTGGCAACTCATGATAATAGAGGCTTGAGGTATTAGCAACAGCACGAAAAAGTAAACACCCTTTATCAAACATCTTCTATGAGGTGGAAAAACCAGCCTTGCGTATGTCAAAGGCTGCCTTATTTGAGTGGTATTTAGTCTGAAGCTAAAAGGCCACACAAGCCTCTACTTCTGACTGCTAACTCAGGTCTCCTCAAGAGACTTGGATGGGATTTAAAGGGTAAGTATTGTAGAACAGGCTGCAGAGGACAGAGCTGTCCCCTTAATGCTTTTCAGGACATTATTCTTTCCATTTGTTTAGAGACAATTGCTCCAGCTAACCTGCCTGTCCTGTACCCTAGGCAACCTGACAAATTAAAACTAACTGCCTAATCCATCAAACAAATGGTTTGTCCCAGCTCTATCAAAAGTAAATAAATAGCTATCCCCCCTCCCTGGAAAATAAAATGTTTTGACATCAAGGAAGGCTTCTTCCCTGCCTCATCTTTCCTTTCTGCAAATGCCCGAAGAAAGGACCTTACAGCAGGGCCACAAGGTTTGCAGAAGACCAAGATCTAAGGCCTATCCATTAGCACAGATATTTTCTAATGCACCCATGGGGGACTTGGGAGCGACACAGCCAACCACATCTCAACCCTTCTGGTGCAGCTCCAAGATTAAAACCAGACCTTGAGGCTGACGGCTTGCCAGCCAGGAGCAGGTCCTGCAGAGCACTCGGCATCGTCTCTTCCTTCCCCACTGCCTTCAGTAGACTGCAAACACTGTCTTCTCCGGTGCACCTCACAGTACCCAACTTTGCTTTGAAAGTCTGAACATATTTACTGCCTTTGATTTCCTGGCTGGGCATGTGTGCTTGGAGCCTGCTAATGAAGCTCAAAGAGCAGACTCAAAGCATTTTCTCTGCGCTGGTTGGCACAGGTGGAAGGGAACGCCCTGGCACCAGTCACCATTCCTGCATGCATGCTAGAAGACAAGGCCTTGAAACACCAAACAGCAAGGATGGGCAGAGGGCTGCACAGATAACGCTGCCTGACACCTTCCCTGTCCTCTTCTGCCACAAGACATAAGCAGATCTAAATCCCACCACATGCCAACTTCAGTCACCCTAAGCCTCATTAATTCAGGGCACACTGGCAGAATCTACAATCTCATACCTAATAGCACTTAAAGTCATTATCAAACACCATTAGCACCTCCATTCTGAACCATAAAGGTTTGTATGCACCTCACAGGAGCTGTGGAGCAGCATCCTGCTCCTGTTCTGAATAGACGGGCAAAGGCTGCCATCCCCCCTTTTCCTTGGACACCATCTGCATCCAGCCTCTCCCAGCAGCAGCGCTGGGCTCGGCTGCAGGCATGATGATGGGTATCGCTAGCTAGCCAGGGTTTAATTGAACACAGATGGAACCAAGGCAGTCTGAGCCTGATGCAAAGTGCTTCCAGTCTTTGCTTGCCCTTGGGGTCCACAAGCCACAAAAAAACAACAGTGCTTCCCAGTTCAGCTATAAAACTTCCTTAAAGCTGTTTGTTGGTTGTTTTTTTGAAGTGAAACTTTCATTATCTAGAAGAGACATTCAGAGACACTCACAGCTACTTATTGCTAATAAAAACAAACATTAGGCCTGGACAGACTAGGTACATCAGTGTACTTGTTCAATAGTTCCTTCTTTGCCTGAGTACCAGATGGGGATGACCACTCAAGAGCCTCTTATCTGCAAGTACCATTATTTGCAGAGAAGCTACCAATTCTAGGGGGAGCAAAGCACAACACAAAGAAACCAAAAGAGATTCTCCATGACTGATCCGTGATGGACCATCTACTGTGCCACCATACAGCTGTTCATCCATCACCCCATGCTTTGTACCCTGTTGCAGGAGGTTTGGTCCAGAAGGAGAGCCACAGAGATCAGGAGAGTCCCCCAATGCATTCCTGGCCCTGGAGAGACAAGGTGCTGGGTACAGCAGGTGTTTTAACCAGCTCAGCCAGGAGAACACACATTTGAATGGCCATTCTTGCTAATCTCACCATGAGAGGGAGGGTAGGAGGGAGGATATGCATCTGGATAGACTGTGTTATGTTCCTGAGCCTGCTTAACCTGGGAAGGACAGGACTTCGTTTCAGGCTGTGTTGAACTGATTGAGAAGGCTTATCACCTCCCAGGACTGGACATGTCACATGAATGTCATTTCTTGTGAGGGAAGATTGGAAAAGGTGCTCAAAAAGCCATACAAATTATGTAATGGCTGAGAATCCTTTTTTTTTTTTTTCTGTGATACACTTATCTGGTATCATTTGGGGTTTTTTATCAAAGAGAAGACTGAAAGATGACTCTTTTGTAGCATGTGAAGTATTTCCACAGGAGGAAATACCAGCTACTAAGAGGCTCTTTAACCAGTAGAAAAATGCATAACAAGAGCCAGTGGCTAGAAGCTGAAGCCAAACAAATTAAAATGGGAAATAAGGCATATATTTTTAAGAGTGAGGGTAATTAACCACTGGAACAAACCCTCAAGGGAGGCTGTGGATTCTTATCTCTGGAGAGTTTCAAATCATGGCTGGATGCCTTTCTAGAAGATGCGCTTTAGCCAAAGAAGCTATTAGGTTCAATACATGGGTAATTGTGTGAGATGTAATGGCCTGTGATATACAGGAAGTAAGAACAGATGAGCTAATGTTTCTTTCTGGCCTTAAACCTAAGAAGCTATTCATCTAGTTGGGAGCTCTGTGCCTATAGCTGAGAATTTGATCCAGGGCCCCCACTGCAACATTTATAAACCTGTGAAAAATGAGTTTATAAATGCGGCAAAGAGAATAGAAACAAACGATGGATGGGGAGCTAAGGATGAAGAAAAACACCCATAACATAATTTATTCCTTTTTTTTTTGTTTGTTTTTTTTGTTAGGAATTATGCTGGAATGTAATGAGCACCTATAGAAATCAACACTGTGAGACGGTAATTTACGCTGGAGAAATTCAAATGAAACAGGGAAGATATGAGACTATGTTTGGAGACTGTCAGTTTTCTGCGATAAAATTGTGTTAGTAATTAATAATCTCCCAGAAAAGAGAGAGAGAGAGATCATCTGCTACCATGTGTCTATTAGCAGATAAATCCAAAGTGAAAGATATCCCCTCTGGGACTACTTGATGGATTATATTAAATTTAATGGTAATGGAAGGAATACTATAATTGGAAGATGCTGGAGGGAAAAAGATATGGTGGGAGCAAGAGAGAAAGGTGCGTTGTGTATTTGGATGACCCCATGGTATAGGAATGGGCTCAGTTCCTGCCAAACCACACCAAAAGAGAAGAAGATGCTCCACTCCACATAGGCAAACACCAGAAAATGTACAAGATGATCTTAACTAATATGGAAGCCAATCACTGTTATCCTCAAGGGAGGTACATTTGGCAACAACAGTGTGGAAAATAAATATTAGAAATGCCAGAATTTTTTGAATCTATGAGTACATTTCAGAGGAATAAAATGACAAGTTCAATTAGGTTCCTCGAAGCAGAGGAGAGAAACTGATTAATCAGGCATGGAAGTTCCTAAGTAACCAAAACAACTGTGTGGGTTTTCTCCTCTTGACTCATGTTACAGGAGGAGGGTGTATCTATCTGAAAATGGAATATATTTCCACATGCTCTACAAAGGAATGTCCAAACTTATCTTGATAGAAAATGGTCCCTATTATCTATGTCTCCCCAGAGCCTCTTGTATGTTGTGCCCACCCCTGGAAAATATGTGGGAATTTTAGGGTGTTTTCTTTGAAGATGAAGTGACTTTTTAAAGAATACATGGATGCAGTGCTGACATCCCAAAAAGGTAATATAAAGTTCACAAGTAAACTTATATTGATCAGAAAGATAACTACATCAAATGGCAACCTGGATTAAAATAAAAGAGCGACACATTTATAATGTCTGAAGTCCAAAGGCTTCTCGGAAAAACAGTTATGTCTTTCAGAAAAGCACAATGTGGAGAACCATAGCCCTGCAAATTGCCAGCAGAATAGCAAGAGTTACTTGTCCTCGGCCAGTGAAACATCAGATTATTATTGCATCTGAGCTGGCTCTTTCCCAGAGCATTGGATACTGTCTCCACCAGCCTCGGAAAGCTGCCTTCTGCAGATGGGCTTTTTCAGAGGTGTTGTACACCTCACCGCTCAGGGGAAGAGACAAACAAAAGCCAACGCGTGTGACACAGAACTGAACTGTGAGATAATATCATGCGAGGGGATACAACCTGATCATGAAGCTACAGGATGTCTGCAGAGAAATTCAGTTCTCCAGTAGTGTTCTGTTTGCTCACTTCGGCCGAAGGCTGAGGGAGGAGGAAAGCGAAGCACCTCCTCAGTCTCACAACCCTCATGTAGAAAGGGATGTTGAGGCTGCTTTTTATGTCAGTTTTGGTGACAGCTGGTTGAATTTGATCATGACAGGCAGCTCGAGGGTGACCAAAGTGGGGCTGCTCTATGTACGCGAGCAGAAATCCACTGCCACAGCTGCCCCACTCCTCTTGGTTTGGGTTTTTCTCCACCACCCAGCACCCAGCCCTCCTCCATGCCACGGTCCCCCAGGCTCCTGCACCCAGGTGCTCCTGCCCACCACTGGAGCGTGTGGGTGCGTGGCCTCCCGGCATCACAACACATTTGTGGGTGTCAGTGTCACGAGCGACTCAAGCAGCATTGCTAATCCATGTAGAGTTGCCTCTCCTCGACAGCACCAGCCACTCCAACCCAGGGATCACTAGTTTATTTTAATGGAATATTTTGTTCATGCGGACTAGAGGCTGCTTCCCACAGGAGAATGTCTTGGAGTAGGAAATGTTCCAAATAACATATGAGCTGCTATGTACATCCACCGCAGAGAAGTGAGAACTAATAGATGAAGCACAAAGCTCGGCACTGAACTCGCACAGCACTTAACCCTGACTCTGCCAGGGACTTGCTGCATGAATGGGGATGAGCTTTTTAGCTCTCCCCTCTGCCTCCAGCAGTTATTACAAGGATGAATTATTTAATGTGTGTACACAGCTTTGATGTTGTATGCACCATTTCATGTGTACATAAGTGCTAAAGATTATTGGGTGGTACTGTGATCACTAGAACACTAAACACGAATTTCTGGGCTTAATTAGGTGTGTAAAACCTGCTGTAGGCAGCCACACTGGAAAATGTGAGTCCTGATGTATAAATAATTGTGAGGCCATGGCAAAATGGATCTCAGCAAGAGAAAGCCCATATGGATTTAACCTTGGCCAAAGCCTGGTAAAGTGCCTCTAGTGGCCTCCAAGCTCTTGAGGTAACCAGAGGATTCCCACCTCAGTCGTTTCCTGATATTCCTGGTGTGATTTTGAGCAGAACAGGATGATTATTTCATTTTGAAAAAAAAAAAAAAAAACACCCCAACATCAAACCTGGGACAGAAGTCATGAAAGCTTTGCTATAAGCTCACATCTTTCACACAAGCTTATCAGAAGATTTGCAGAGGCTCGTGCATACCCTGGGAGGGAAGCTGGTGGGCTGTGAGTCTATGTGTGTGTGAAGTCACTCAAAGCATATTTCACAGCTTGCATGTCCTCTCCACTGCTCTGCTTTAGGTATGATACATCACATCCACAAACCTGCTACCCAACAGCCTTTAGCTGCTCTGGAGAAATACTCTACTGGCAGAGCCATCATATTGACCTTGGTGAAACCTTTTATGTGGGTCAATAAGGTGCAGCAAGCTGAGATTTGCATTTGTGCAATTTGTGCCTGTTTGGGAAGCTGCTAATCTCCAGTAGTGCAAATAGCAGCATTGCCTGGATGTGCTGGGGGACAATGCTGACAAAGCCCCGTCAGCGGCTGTCACCAGTGGAGCTAATATGGCAAAATCCCCAAACCAAACAAGACCTTAATTTCTCATTGAATTTTTAGTTTCCTGAAATCTAACCTTGAAAGAGGTTTCATCCCTCACTCAAGGGCTAAAACCCTCTGGTGAGAAAAGGTAAATAAAGGTTCACAGTGCACATGCTTTCTGCAAATAAACGCACAAGTATCTCCACAAGGAGACCAGTGTGATGTAACTGCAAGAGTGCCTCAGCATCACCTGTATGGCAAGACCTTGGGAAAAGTACGTTCATCTTCTTCTGATGATCTTGTGTCATCACAGGAATGATTTCAGCATACATTCTTCATATGTTAATAGTTTTGCATGTTATTAAACTAGATCTAATTATGCCTGGTTTGCTAGGAGCAGCAAATCATATTCACAATTGTGTTTTCATTAGAAAAAATTAATCTATATAAAGTTTTCATTACAATGTTAATTGCTACCAAAATGACATGCACATAAATAATAAAAATAATACCTACCTATTATTAGAAAACAGTTTCCACATATACCAAACTATTTACTTTAATTTGCTTTAGATTTTAAGTGGGAAGTAGTGTGCCAGGCTAGATCTAGCAAAAGGTGCCCGTTATGAAAATGCGGCTTTATTTCCTTCTCTGCAGAGTGCCGCTTGCCAGGCCAGGCTACAAGAATAGGAGATGCCCTTTTAGCATGGACAGAAAGAATGGCTTGTATAAAAAAATCTAATCATGGGAAACATTGAGCAGACTTAAATCACTAAAGAAGTCAGCACCAAAAAGAGCACCAACTGACTCTGTATTTTAACCAAGCAAGGGTAAATGCCAGACCTTCAGAGAGGCCTGCATGGGGTGACCATGTCCCTTACCAGAAACCCTCTGAATCTGCATGCCTTTCTTTGAAGAGAATCTGCCCTGAGATGGGAAGTGAGGTCCCTGGCCCTTGGGTGACCACCAGCCCACGGAGAGCAAGCAAAGACACAGCTATGGCCAAAGTCCTGACAGAGGCTGAGTTGGCAGCAGCTGGAAATGGCACCAGTGAGCTCAGCCACATCACAGGAAATCTTCTGTGCTTGTGCCTATTCGTCTTAAGGTGTAATGACAAGATCTTTTTTTAAATTTTATTTTATTTTTGGCCTCTAGAAAGAGGATTTCTTGCTCTTGCAGAGCATATTGGACACTGAGATCAAACACACCCTACCTAAGGTCTGCTGACATGCCCTGTTGGGCAACAGTCATCTTTGGTGACACGAGGAGACAAGTGAAAATACAAATACAAAAGGCCTGGCAGTACCAAAGCATTCTGCTTTCTGTGCCTTCCCTCTAGCACCACAGGCTGACTCTGTGTACAGGAACGGAGAGCTTTCACTTGGGAGAAAAGTGGAAAGGAACAAGAGGAATGTAAATGCAGTGTGAATCAGAAAACACACTCAGAATTATAAAAAGTCTTTTCTTCAAGAGGAGCCACAATAGAAGCCTGAAAGCCTAAGCACTAGGAACTAGGAAATAGAAAAAGGAAATTAAATTTTTAAGACCCTGTATGTTTCGATGGTGTTATCTTCAAGACAACAAACAGCAAGGGGCCAGGAAATTCAAAATTAAATCCAACACTCTCCTTATTTCCTGATTTTCTCTTGTTAAGCATAAAAAGCACAGCCAGGATCAAGTTAACATTGTATTTCCTGCCATGTGACTCTATTAACATCATATTCGTTGCTATGTATATGTGGACTGATACACTCTGAAATGAAAAAAAAAAACAACATTAATTGCCTTGACATGCAGAGACAGGTAAGCCAAGAATTTTAGAGCTGTAGTTCAAAAGCAATGTTACAAGCCCAACTGCTGGTCCCACCAGGTTTTTTATAAATCCAAGGCGAGTATCTCATGGATGAAATTCATGTCTGATGGCAGATTCTGCTGTTATTAGATAATTTTCTGATGTTATTGATTAGTGTGAGCTATCTGACAAGAGTTTATCCTACCAGAATTTAAATCACGTTGCTCTCTGGTGCTGCTCCAACTCAGCTGCCACCTTCTAAAGAGCAGTAGTTCCTGTGAATTGACTAAGAAAGGTAGGAGGAAAACTTCCTCAACTGACCCCACAGTCCTTTGTACTCACCAGCTCACCAGGGCCGCCCACTACCTGAAGCTCTCAGCATACCCCGCTGCAAGGGGAGGTCATCTGAGGCACAAGATGACGATCTGAACATAAGGACATTTCCAACCCTGTGGGCAGTTCCTATGCAGAGAGGTACATCCAGGGAAAGAAACTCGGTGGGGTGGTGGGACTTGTGGGGAGGTGAAATGAAGCCCAGCTATAAACACAGCCCTGGAGCTCAGCCATGGTTCTCAAAGCAAAGACACAGCCTTTGATTATTACTTTGAGATTATAGTTATGGAGCAGTTTTAGTCATCATGACCTGACTTTTCACTGATATCTATGAGCATCGACCCAAACTTCTGAGCTAATTCTGTGCTTTCAAAAACTATTTTCTGACAATCCTGGAATCCTCAGAACTGAGGCTGAGAAGAGGTAGGACATTGTACTTTTCCCTATGCCAACTGTGATTTAAAGAAACTTCTTCCTTTTACACAGAATCAACTGTTTTTCAAAGGAACAACGGAGAGAGGGAGGGACAGGGGAGCTCAGGAAGGGAGGAAAGGGGGGAAGGGGAGAAGAAAGAAAAAGTAAGGAGGAGGGGAAAAGAGAAGAGGAGAGAGTGCAAAAAAGAGACAAAGATAAAAAACAGAATAAGAACAAGAGGAAGGGAAGGGAAGGCAAGGCAAGGCAAGGGTTAACATATCCACAGAGACACGTGGGACATGATGATTACAAATATAGTTCAGCTGTATAATGACAGAAAAATAAAGCAACAACTAAACAATTTCTCCAGGCTGATAATTCAATATTTTGCCATCCAACATAGCTGCACCATGACTGCAATCACTCTCCAGTGCTTAGTGTAAAAAATTATACTTGATTAGAGACATAGGCATAATCTCTAAAATGATTTTTTTACATTTGAGAAGATTTAACAAGGAGGAAGGAAGGAAGGAAGGAAGGAAGGAAGGAAGGAAGGAAATGGTAAATCCTGTCCATGATTTGCAAGGAGATTTTATTGCTAGAGTTTAAACTTAGGGATGAAACCCAACAAAGTTTGTTGCATGGACCTGCTGTGATGCCTGAATGCAGCCCTGCCATTACATAGTTTATGGAAACCATGAGCAAAAAACCATGAGTGAAAATGAGGCACTAAATTTTCTATTTTAGCTTCTGAAACTTTGGAGGTATCTGGTCTTTATTTTGCCACACATTCTCCTCTCCAGTTAAAAACCTTGAACAAAAGAGATGGAAAAACAAAGGTTAGGGGGTCCACAGTCATGGACCATTATTCATTTTTATTTGTCCTGAAGGAAGAAAGATAGATGGAGTTCCAAGTCTGCAGAAAAGGTTGGATTTTTTATTATTTAAAATGTTGAAACATAAATTTCACACTCTTCACAATGAAATACAATATGAAGAATCTCTCCAGCTGGACCAGCACTAGCCCAAGGCAGAGTCAGAGGAGAGCTTAGCTTGATGCATGCATCCTGCAACATTTTGCATGAGTCAGGAAACAAGGGAGTAAGAGAGATCTCCAGCAAAGAGAAGTGGCAATGACAAAGCACCCAAAAGCACTTCTGAGTGCAGTTTAATGCACTGTCCTCTTTATAAACTCATCTCCCATTTTGCTCAGGTATGCAGAAAAGAAAGAGCCCATCCCAGATGCATTTTCTCAGCTGAAGGGAATGCAGACCTCCATGGCCCAGGAAAGCACCTCAGCTACCAGGCTAGGGGTTAATATGCAGGATTTCTCCCTATCTCACACTCCACCCTCTCTACTCAAGCTGTACCAGTGTGTAGAAAAACACAAGAGATTCCCGTGGTAAGACCAAAGGGGAACCAGGGACCTGCCCTTATTCAGCCTCCCTGCTAAGTGGCTATGGGTGGTGAAACAATAGTCAGTGCTGTTTATTTTTATTTTAGTACATACTAGTTTAATGTAAAATGCAGGCACAGACATCCCCTTCAAGCTGAGCAGGATTTAGGGTTGTGTTCCTACTTGCACCTTTATATAGGCAGGCCAACCAATCTTGAACCATTCTCTGAATAGTGGCAATGCTCCAACAGCCATTCCTGGTGGAGACGAAGTGGGTGGAGGACATGAAGATGGAGGAAGCAGTAAACGAAGCTGGAAGAAGCTTATGGAACAGTCTGGAATATATAGGAACAAGTCTTGTATCCATGTGATTTATCATGGCCAAATAAGAAGTTCAAGGGATATAATAAGAAGGAACAAGGGATATAGTTTTTATCTACTAAAGGAGGAATCATGTTTCATAAAGATGCGACTCTGCAGAATTTAGGATGTAGGGATAGCAAGCATCTGAACACAGATCTCAGTGTCAGAGGGCATATATGGTTCTTGGCTGAATAGATAATGCTGAAAAATTAGCAGCTGTGGAAAAGGTCAGAAAAAATACCCAAATAGGAGATGCACATGCTTTTGAGAAGACATTTAAGAAGCCTAGTCATAAAAGAAGACTGAAAAGTGATTGATTAGTGTGTGTTGGTGCAGATTTTTTTTCTATAAAGATAAAATATGAACTACTAAAGGATTGCTGATTATAGCAGAACCAAAAAACAGTGGCTGAAAGATGAAGCCAGATGTGTTCATATTTTGAATGGAGAGCAATTCCTGTTTAGCACAGAAGGCAATAAACCTCTGGAACAAAGTGCCAAGGGAAGTGCTGGACTTCCACTCTTTCAGTGTCCCTTGAGCAAGGCTGGGTGCTTGAACACACCTCATTCAAGTTACCAGGCCCAGCACAAGAGCAATAGATAGGAAGGAGCTTCTTACAGATACAGGATCAGACCAGATGATCCAGTGGGCCCTTCTGGACATGTTCTCTGTGAACATATGAACTCAAGGTTTTCAAAGCTTTCCTAGAAAATCACAGATGTCTTCCCCTGAGATTAGCAAGTGCATCACACAGACAGCCAGGGTAAAATCAGTGCTTCAACAATAAAAATAAGAGATTCAATTATACATGACTCGTCTCTACGCTATTCAAAGGGAGCTGGCATTTTGACTTCCACTGGCTGAGAACCTGCTGTGAATACCACTTGGACCAGGAAGACTGATGGCATTTTGAAAGAACAACATCATTCACCTGATGAACTTTTTATGAGACAAGGAATTTACCTTTATCCATTTATCTACAAAGATAAAAGTCTGCAGGCTTTAAAAGTGAAAAACAGGTTTAAAAAACCAACCTGGCTGCCTTTTCCAAACCATTTACAGCAAACACACACTCCAATCTACCAGTTTATAAGGTTGGTCTCTCAGCATCCTGCCCCATTAAATTCCTCAGCAGTCGTCTCTTCCTACTTTTTCAGTTCTTTGAATGAGGTCCTAGCCCCACCTCAGTCTATGGCCAAACTTAACGGAGGAGAAAGGGGGAAGTCTTCCAGCCTCTGGTTTGCCTTTCAAATGCCTTCCAGCTAATCTTCTGGGGTGTGCTCCCTTGGTTTGTTTAACCAGGCCTGCCAGTCCTGGCAGCTTTGGCTGGTCCTCTGCTCCCCAGCTCTGCTGCCCCTTCTGTGTCAGTGTGTTGCAGGAACGAGCCTTCACCCTGCTCTGTCTTCAAGAGAACACCTGAGACAGAGTCCAGATCAGGCCTGTAAAGCCCACGCACACACAGACATTTCTCAACACCCTCACTGGCAAGATTCCTTTAAAGTTTTCTGGGAATTCTTAAAATCCATATTAACAATGCAGATGTTGTGCCAGGTAGCACCATACTCAGAACAACATAGACAGGTTTGGGACCTTCAGCTCCAGGACAGGGCTCTGGAGCTAGTGAAATAACATGTTCACCCTGCCATAAACTTCAAATCCAGGGAGTAAGAGAGATCACTTGCTAGTGGCTCTTACAGATGTTTACTAGCAGCAGAGGTACAAAGAAGCTCATAAAAACTGCTCCTAATCCAGGCTCATGTTGGAAGAGTATTCAAGGCGTGTCAGGCATCTCCAAATAAATCCTCTGTTCTGATGTTTTCTACCTGGTTACTTCCAAAACCTGTCCCTGCTTAGTCCCGTCTCGCTTGTCAGTGACTTTCAGTCTCCACTCTTCAGGTTTCTCACCCCAGTTTCTGTTTCCTTATCCATACAGTCCTAGTCCTCCAGCCTTGTTCCTCATCACTCCAGTCCTCTGGTTCTCCTGTCCCAGTGTTCAGACCCAGGCCACTTCTCCATTTCAGTGTCTTCATCCTGCCTTTGTTCTCTCCATATTCATGTTTAGCACCCCCAGCTTCCTGTTGATGTCTCTCTCTGCCTCTCAGGGTCTCACAATCCCTGTTTCCTTCAACACGTTCCTCACAAGCCCTGCTTGTATTTCAGTGCAGACAGTTCTCACAAGCATCTCTCTTTACACAGAGATCTGCCCACTTCCATCAAGTTTCTAGGCAAAATTTCTTTGCCCCACAAATCTCAGGATGTTGCTTCTTTTTTTCCTCTCCCTTCTAAACCACTCTTCCATGACCACTTCTCCAGCACTACCAGTCACTGCTCCATTCCCAGTTTCCCTCCTCCCCTCCTGCTCTCACCAGACCCTCTCAGAATTTTTGCCCAGCCTGTCTTGGTCTCCTTGCTCTCTCCTACTTCTCCTCCATCATCTCCAAGTCACAGTGTTCCTGTTCAGTCTTAGCCTTACCACACTAAGGAAGAGCTGCTGATGGAAGAGTAAGCCGGGATGGGGGAGACTGGGGCAAAAGCAGAAACTAGGAGTGTGAGATAAATTGTTGGGATGGGATTTGCAACATATTTTTCCACCCAGCTTGTCCTCAGAAAAAATTAAAACCAAACCAACCCCAAAACCAACAAAACCACAGAATCACAGAATCATAGAACCATAGAATGATTAGGGTTAGAAGCGACTCCCAGAGGTCATCCAGTCCAACCCCCCTGCAAGAAGCAGGGACACCCCCAACTAGATCAGGTTGCTCAGGGCCTCATCCAACCTGGATGGAATCACAGACTGGGTTGGAAGGGACCTCAAAGATCACTTAGTTCCAACCACCCTCCACTAGACCAGGTTGCCCAAAGCCCCATCCAACCTGGCCTGCCAGGGTAGGGACATCCACAGCTTCTCTGGGTATTCGGCTGCTCTTTCTACATACACAGCAGGATAGTTGCCTGAGAATCACATATTCATCGTGGAAAATTTCTGCCTAAAAACTAAAATTTGGCTCTTGTGAACAACAAAAACATCACACAATTGCAAATATCAATGAATCTTAATGAACAATTTGCCTTTATGCTAGGTATAATATAACATAATGTTATCCTGAAATAGTAACTGCTTCATCTGCACAGCAACTTCATATTATTATTTAATTCTTATGTTGGGATAACTTGTGATACTCTCCGTAAGGATCTGGATATTATCTCATAAGATGTACATATAGACATATGTACTGCAAAAACATCTCTTCAGGAAAGGGCTTACAGTCCAAAATAAATATTTAATCAGGCCAAATCTTCCGATTTTTCCCAGTAACTTTCTGATTATAAGAACATGAGGATAGAGTGCAAAACACATGTAGTTTAAGTAATTTTAAATAACCAATTATCCACATCCAGCTATGCTGGATTTGGGGTTTAATTGCTTCAGACATACAAGCTTATTCTCCAGTTATCTTTTCACAGTCCACAAACACAATTTCCTGTTGAAGTAGCATTGCCCTGAAAATTCACCATAATGAATTTTCCAGCCTGAGCACTCTGACCCAGTTCTAAGTCAAAAGCTTTTTCAATACAACTAAGTAAAAAATGCAGTAAATGATAATTGAAGGGTATTGGCCTACTCTAACAAGATTCTCATTATGAAGTAGAATCTGAGTGCTTAGCTCCTGAAAAATCCATCCCTACACTTTTCAGATAAAAAACAGGAAAGCACAGAGATCTGTTTCCAAAATCCATACAAGATGCTGTACATTTAACTTAACATTTAGCTGAAGCTTTCTGATTCGTAAAATTATAAATTAAAATTATTTGGTCATTTTCTCCCTGTAATAGCTGCACAATGCTGAAATTTGGCCACCAATCATGAAGTTGTGAATCTGTTTTTTTACTAGAATTTCTTCATTTTATTTTATAGGGCATCAGCTTATAAAATGACCCATATTTCTGTGGCAATTTCTCTCCTGTATGCACAGCAGCAAAGAAAGAAAAAAAAACCCCTCACAAACTGGTATTCATTATTTTGTTAAGTATGTTTGACTAAATGAAGTTATAAAAATTAATGAAATTCTCTACAATTCACCATAAAAAATTCATTTCCAAAAAGAGACAGTCAAGCTGTCAGAGAAAAAAAAATAATTTCTGTGTTATATACTATTAGACCATGTATAAACAAAACTGCACATACATCAAGACCTAAATAAGTATATAAATGTATCCTAAATTTCCGGAGGCGGATGGTGGATCACATACAGACAAGACATGCATTCCAAAAAGTTGTTTCTTTAAAAAGAATAAGAAAGTGAGGATAAAAGAGTAGTGGGAAAATGTTTTTAATACTATGAAAATACCCCCCCTGCAGTATTATGCTGCAGTATTAGACAATGCAGAGCAAGTGAAAGCAAGGGATGACACGACATGGTTGTTGTGGACCTTATTCAGGAAATTGCTTAAACACATGCAGGAGGACATCTTAGTTCAGGAATAAATGCAAGTAGGAGCTTCAATTTAAGCATGATTAGTTTTTCACCTTCACTCCAGCCCCTGTATCCTGGAGTGGGAGTAGTGGGAGGAGACACTAGAAGACCTCTGTATGGCAAAGACAGAAGAGGCCTCCCGGCAGATGAAGTGGGTTTGATGGCCCTCCAAGGTGTGGTGTAGGAGGGTGTCGGGATGAGGGCAAAGCTACGAACTCCTGCAGTGCTGGGATTTCTGTACGACTCATGCTTTGTAGAGCTGACTAGGTAGGCTGCCTAGTGTGCATTGGCCAAAAGCTCTTGTAGGCAGCACAAAATCCTGAGATCAGGAAGATATTTTTTTAATGTGACCTTTGTCCCTTCTGCTTCCAGTTCTTCTGTGCTTCTCCCATTAGAAATCCAACAGATTCTCACTTCAAGAGCTTCAATACCACTGGCTTGGGCACATGCCTGAGGTCTGAGAATAAGAAATACTTTCATACCTTGGGGTGATCAATAAAAATAGTGTTTCCACTGCAGTCAGCAACTAGGAGGAGATAGAAATATTGTACTTAAATCTGTGGAAAAGGAGCAACTCATGTTGGTTCTCTTCATTAACACACTACCAGAAAGTAATGAAAATATTCTTCACATTTCTTGGGCACTGCAGATAAAAGGAGTTACATCAAGTATAGTTCTACATCCCTGAGGGAATATTTCTTGACAGAAGTGTTTAAGCAGATTGTAACATGTTCTTTATCTCTTTAAAAATACTTCTAGATCTCATGACATATCTGTCACAGCTGCCCATCCTGTTACCAAACTAATAAGTATATTACTGTACTCAGATTATGGGATCAAAAGTCAGGGAAGTTATGGGTTGTGCTAAGATAATAATTTTGCACTTCCTGTGTGTTTTATACTGCCTGATATTTTCTAGTGGTATTTTTTTCTATTTTGTAGGTAGATTTAGAGAGTTATGGGAGGGGAAAAAAAAGAATAATATTTTACAAACTATAAGCCAATAAAGAGCAAAGCCCCCTTGATCTACCCTAAGGACCCTCACATTCACCAATACGGATTAGTCCAGTTGTTTCTGAATTTCATTTTCTGAACTACTCTGCTTGTGTATCTATTTCTTTTTTGCTGGGTTTGACAGCAGACTATGGAAATTTAAAGCCTTCAAAATATCAACCCAAGTAAGACTGGAGGTTCTTTGAAATGTTAGTAACAAGCAGAAATCACAGGTTGTCTAATACTACACCTTTGCATTGTTATGAAAAAGAATATTCCAGTCCCTTCTCTCTCAGTTACGCCGCATCCTAGTTACAGCAGGAAAGCAAGAGATCAAAAGTCAACCATAGAATCATAGAATCACAGAATCTCTTGAGTTGGAAGAGACCCATAAGGACCATCATATCCAACTCTTGGCTCCCCACAGGACCAGCCAAGTCAGAGCAGGTGACTGAGGATATCGTTCAGATGCATTTTGAACTCAGCCAAGCTCGGTGCTGTGACCACTTCCCTGGGGACCCTGTTCCAGTGCCTGACCACCCTCCCAGTAAAGAACCTCTTCCTAATGTCCAGTCTAAACCTCCCCTGTCTCAGCTTCATACCATTCCCTCAGGTTCTATCCCTGGTCACCAAAAGAGTGGATGGCAGGGCTTAGTATTTACCATACTTTCAGAGTAAGCATTTTCCTGTGTAATAACATCTGGGTTTGGTATATTTTAAGACCAGTGTTCCAGGCCTAATCCCAAACTCACCACAGTGGGCTGTCTTTGACCCCATGAGACCAAAACCTCACCTTGAACGTGTAAGCTAGTTTTGCAAACTAGAATATTAAAATTATTGTTGTTGCTTTCTCCTTCTCTATACATTTTCTCCTTAAAGTTGTGAGACTTTTAGTTTTGTCCACGAAATGATGTAAAATGACATAGCTAACAATAGTGTTACCAAAAATATAATTTCTTTTTTAAAAAAAGATTTTTTTATAGAATTAAGTGCACGTCATTTTTGAATACCATGTTTTATTTGCAAAAATGTAAATGATCCTTTCACCAAACAGCAAACAAAATGATGTATCTCTGAAAAATATGATAATGCTTTTTTAAGGATGTGCAGATGGTGCAGTTAGAACATCTGCAGCAATAGAGGAGCTGAAGAGAACAGGAATTCTTTGAGAGAATGAGTTACTACTTCCAAACTATTTTTCTGCCATTATTTTTTTTTTTTTGCAATGTTCTTTGCTGAGATGCATTCGCTACAATGGAGTGCTCAATACTTGGCCTCTTTTCAGAGTTTCTACTATACCCAAGAGAAAAACTTAATCACAAAATCTATTAAACATTTTAATCAGTCTACAGTCCATTTTTCAACATGTCATCAGATCAGGTTTTTTTATTTGCATCAAACAATGTTTATTTACACAAACAGAAAGCACCTTCATAAACAAGAGAACCATGTAATGGAGGAAAGCTAGAGAAGGTCAGCAAGGATGTTCGGGTGCATGGCACAGTTTTGGGATGAAGAATCACTAAATAAACTTGCAGTCCTATAATGTTTTATGTGACAGAAGCTTACAGAGGTACAAGGGAACACATGGAAAAGAAATTTATTCACGATTACTAATTGGTTAGCAATTGCATCTGGTTTAGAAAACATATGAATGCCTGGAAGCTGGAGGACTACACACGGAAAACATCGTGTAGCCTTGTTTTAGCAAATCTTCACACTCTCCCCTACACATCCCGTTTTTGCCCATTGGTTTGATTGCAGAGGTAGATGAATCCTTGGTCTGACCCTATGGGGTTACTCTTCTGTTGATGTATTTTGGTCCCCTTGATGGCAGAAATGGTTATATGTACAAATGTGTAGGGGATAATCTAATTACACTTATAAAGCAACTTTAAATGATCTTCTGTACCATTACACAACCTTCCAAGTGTCAAGAAGTAATCGGATTACAGTGATTACAAAATAGGTGCTATTCACCAGGGAGTGTAGTGATAGGACAAGGGACAATTGCTTCAAGTTGAAAGAGGGCAGGGTTAGATTAGACATTAGGAAGAAATTCTTCACTGTGAGGGTGGTGAGGCACTGGAACATGTTGCCCAGAGAGGCTGTGGAAGCCCCAACCCCAAAAGTGCTTAAGACCAGGTTAGATAGGGCTTTGGGCAACCTGGTCTAGTGAATGTGTCCCTGCCCATGGCAGGGATTTGGAACTAGATGATCTTTGAGGTCCCTTCCAACCCAAACCATTCTATGAATGTATGATTTTATGATTCTACTATTCTAGGATTCTATCATTGAGGTGGTAAGAAACACTTTACAATAAATGGTCTCTGCCTAGATCATATGTCTGGTTACATCTTCACAAAATTAAATCACGTTAAATATTTAATTTTCAACATCCCGACAGAATTCTGTCCTCGGTTTTCCAGTTCAGAGGTGCTCAGACTACTAATATACCCAAGGAATGGTGTCCACCTTAAAAAAGAAGTATATTTACCCATTTCACTTAAAGTTCAATAATCCAAGACAGTGAATAAACTGTAAAAAGTACTTCTTGAAACCAGTATTTCAAACACATTTTAATCTTCTTAATATAACATTTTTATGCCATCCAAAATATTAATTTTTTTTAAATTCTGTTCTGTTTAAATTATGCAAGTCCTGGAAGTACCTCTGCATGTCATCCTCTGTGAGTGAGAGCACTGGCACTTCTTATATTATGGCTAATACGGATGGTGAGAACACTGTAGCTGCAGGTGGAGACTTGAATTCCTTGAAAGGCTAATATGGAGCCTAAGTGGAGAGCTATTTATTCAATGTTACACAGCGATCCTTTGGCAGCCAGCTTTATGTCTTAGTTGCCTTGTCCAGATTTTGATTTGCAAATAGATTTTACAGGAGCCCTGAAATGGAAAAAGAAATTAAACAAAAGCGTTACCTGTAAGTAGTTTTAAGTAAATTGTTCTGAATCATTCCCTTCCCATCCACAATCACTGTAATTGCTTTGTAAAGTACTTATTTCCAATATCCAGAAGCTTGTTCCTGTTTTTTCTACTGGCAACACAAATATTGGACTACACGGAAACTTAAATAGTTCACCCCAGGTCATGATCACCCCACTGACATGATCAGTAATATTGATCAAATAAAACATAAATCACATTGTACACTGTTCACCTACCAGTGAAGAATCATAAAGATCATGGCAAAGATCACACCGATAATCACAATGATTCCAGTTGCCACGCAAAAGACCAGAATAGCATCTGTCGTCATTCTCCTTGATTGCCCTGCTTCTATTCTCCCTGCTTTTTTTGTTTGCATTTCTGAAGAAAAGAAATATATGGTCATTATTATGTTCAATTTCTCAAATTAATCAGGTACTTAATCTGATGGGCAGGACCAAAAAGGAACAGGGCTCGACTGTTCAATATCTTACATCTTTCACAACCTTCAGGCCTTTGAAGTGTCAACAAAAGTTAGAATAGCAGCATTGTATACCTTCTTTACAAAGGTATATCTAACCAAGGAAGATGCAAAGAAATGGAAATCAAGGCATGTGCAGTGGGGTACATGTCACCTAACAGCCATCCAACACAAAGAACTGCAATTCCTCAAGACAAGGAAAAATATACAGGGGGAAAGTATTGACTTGGCACATCTTAAGAACTACTAATGTAACAATATTTTTCCTTCAAGAAATGCTTTAATGTCATAATTTCAAGACATGTCCACATGAACGATAAAGACAGAAGAATTACCACAGGCTGGCTGCCACTCGAGGCAGACTGACGTCTTTGTTCGGTGCCTGGTACCAGGTGCTCTGCCACCCAGGGCTGAGGCACCCTGCTACAGAAGAATTCTAGCAGTGGTAATTGCTTCAATAATCATGATAATAACGAAGTCAAAAGAGAGTATGCTAACAAAGGACCGGATTCAAGGACTTAAGTGCCGCTTTTCAGTTCCTGGTCCCTATCTAGGTCTGCAAAGCCTTTATGTAAAGCAAATAACCACTGAGCATGGAAAGGAGTTGTTCTGCACAGCCCAGAAATGCAGAGCAAGAAGCAGCTGCATGAAGCTGAGAAGTGAAAAATGTAGCAATGATATAAAGTAAACGTGCATTTTGTAGTGCTTCAGCCTGTTCAGCCACTCACCCAAAGAAACTCCAGGCCCTGCACTATGTAGGCTGTTTCCTAAGATCAGACATACCAGTTAGGAGATGGCTTTAACAAACAACCCAGGAAGAGTGGAAAATGCTGAAGATGGTCAACTAACTTCCCCCATGTGCTTTTTCAACACTGGATAAAGAAACAAAATCACCTCACTGTGACATTTAATTGACCTTATTTCTTCAGCCACATTCAGCCAAATCAATGAACCATCAGGCATCTTCCCAGATACCTCCACTCTGACAATTTGACACAAGCCAACTCTTAATTTCTCTTTTATTTTCCCTCATGAAGTTTCTATAAGATGCTATGTCTCTGCTGGCTGGTATGCAAAATCCATATTCACACTAGCAGGAATTCTGTGTAGCAGAATGACTGCAGGAAAACCATTTCTATTTCTATTTCTATTTCTACTTCATTTCTACTTCTATATAAGGTCCTGTGCCACTGTCATCACTGTAGTATCTAAGCAACTCTTCCATAGCATCATTTGAGTTTCAGTCTCCTGCATCACGGAATTTTCACTCTGATATTCTTAAACCATAGCTTATCTACAGGATTTTCCTGATCATTCTGCAAGATATAGGACAGGTAAGAATGGTGGCCTGGATGAGAATACCATACACAGGGAGTCCAAGTACTGGGCTTTTCAGACAGCGTAGAGCCACCTGCTTTGAGACAAGTTCACTTTTCTGGCAGGGCTGTGCCTTTTTAGAACTACATACAGTTAGTTGTGGGGCATGGACGTTAATGAAAATGATACTTGATTTTTCAATTTCATTAATGTAATATATTTCCCCCTTGGCAATATGTGAATTTAGGAGTCTAAGGATACCTCTTTTTACAGGCTGTAACAGGATCCTGTTGAAGAAAAAACACCCCACAACCCAAGTTTTATGTCATCCACAGCTAATCTAATCCAGTTTTCTTCCTAGGCAAGAAATTCTTCCAATAGTGAAGAATCAGAACTGCCCAAGTGCCAACTTAATAATACAGAGGGTGGTGCTTTCCATGTAAGCACACATGTTTAAAATGCAAGCAGGAAGCAGACAGAAAAGCAGCTTCCCAATAAGCTGGTTTACAGTAAGCAGAGACAGCTTCACATCAGGTGCACTTTTGAACCCTTGACTGCACTCCCCAAATCCAGGCAACACTCCCAATTAGGCTGTGAGAATTTTACCCCAGCCAGAATATGTCTAAAAATATCTTAAGCATACACTTAAGGTTACAAAGATGTATTTAAATCATTTATTAAAAAAAAAAGTCCCTTACGTTATTAAAAGTAGGAAGAACAATTCTTTTTTGAAAAATTAAAATTTAGCTCGATGACTTTCAGTTTAGAGACTAACAGCCCACGGTGGGTCTGTGGACTATTTCACTATAAAGAATGACAAAAAAAAATCAAAACAAAACAAAAAAAAAAACTATCATGCATATTCACACACAGAATCACAGAATGTTAGGAGTTGGAAGGGACCTCAAAAGTTCACCTAGTCCAACACCCCTGCCTGAGCAGGATCATCTAGACTAGATCACACAGGAATGCATCCAGATTGGTCTTGAATGTCTCCAGAGAAGGAGACTCCACAACCTCTCTGGGCAGCCTGTTCCAGATGAAAAAAAAAAAAATCATCCTAAAATTGTGTGCATTCCACTAGAAGTTTTCTAGGGTCTGCAAACAAAAAAAAAGATGTTGACAGTTTCATGAAGACTGCCTCCAATGCTACCAAAAGCTTGGCATTTTCACTTTACCTGTTGATTAATTATTTTGATCTTAATTTAAAAAGGAATGCACTTACATTAAGTACAAGGGTGAGATACTGCACTTTGTTTGTAGGCACTGGTGGACCTAGACTATGAAGACTCACTTATTTTCACAAGGCAGAACAAGGCTGGCAAGAAAGGAAGGAAAAGAAGGAATGCTCAGATTTAATTCTCAGCTCCCACTGGTGCTGGCTGATTTCAGGCCAGCCCTGTGGCAGAAACCCCAGAGTGTGCTGCTCATGGAAGTCTTTCCAACAGCCCAAATGGTCCAAGCACCACACACTCCCTCCACTCCAGATCCTATCTGCTATGCCAATGGGGGTACAACAGACTCCACTGAAGAAAATCAGAAGTGCCATCTGTATGGCCATTACCAGATGCTAAGAAGCTTGACAACTTTTGTTAACCTTCTTTCTGCTATCGGAACAATATACTGAACCACTGTGCAGGACTTGGCTCAAGAACCTTAGAAATTCAGTGCTTTCTTACTTGGGCCAAAAGAGATACATCACATACCTCTCGCACACCAAGTGCCAGAGCTGGATAGCTGTAAAACTGAGAGAATATTCTCTGCTGTGGTGTGACCCAGCAACTATATCTGCATCGTATATCACAGTTAAGCAAGGCTGATTTGATTTCTATGCACTGCAGTGCACCTCTGGACTCTCCTCTGCCTTCATGGAACCCTCTCCCCTTTAGTTTGCTTAAATCCAAATAGATCCAGAAACATCTGTTGCCACTGCTTGCAATTCCCTCCAGAAAACATCAGCAATACAGAATCCATCTCTGCATTCTACTAAGTCATTTTCTCAGTAAGAGAGACAGCTTCACAATACTGTAAACTATATACATCAAGAAAGTGGAACTCCTTTTTCAGCACCATTGCTGTCCCAAGGAAACCCACTGCTTCTGCCAGCAGCACTTCTCCTTTTCATCCTCCTCTTCCCCTGAGTTTTTCATTAGGAGTTCCTCCTAGACCATGATGTTGACTGCACAGCAGTGCTCCGTCTACAAGCAAACACTCGACAAATTGTTTAGGCAGTCCAGCAGCCAACACGAGTTCCTTCCACTGGTTTTCAGATCCAGAAAGTATGCATCAGTTTGGCAGAGGGGAATGAGATTCTGCCTCTGCAGGCTGGCTTGAGGTGGGGTGGGTTTTCCCCTTAATACAATGGTAATGCATAGCTTTTTTGTTTCCCTTCTAGACTATCTACAAGCCTTTATGTATTCAAAATGGATGGATAGATGCTAATGGGAGAGCATGTTTATATACACACTGGGAAGATACAAGCTGTTAACCTCGGGTACTGGGAATGCCCGCTGCATTTCTGTGCAAATGGCCGTGCTGGTTACACATTTTGTACAGTAGCCAGTTTCTCTCAGAAGGGAATGCACCGAAGGGAGATGGGGGCTAGAATGGCTTCCGAGGAATAAAAATGCTATTGACTCCATATTTTCCCCAGAAGTGCCACTAGACACACACCTCAAACTCGCTCTCTCACTCATGGGAGGTGTGGAGCTTGAAGCACAGCTGGGATCTCAGTAGGCTGACACCCTTCACATAGCATCCTAATGAGGATGGTTCTCAGCTCTCACATTCCTCCCTTACACAGTCCTCCCTTTTCAGAGGACTATTATTAGTAAATATGAATAAAGCTCCTTCCAGTTCCAAAGTCTTCACAAAACACTAAACAACACAATGGGTGGGAGTGCTAAACAACACCCTCAGTGTTTCAGAGTAGTGATTTAGTTAGAAATACATATAGAAAGGTTGGTTATTAAAAGTAGGATATTTCCTTGCAAAATTCTAATAGTATTGGTAAGGATAAAATACTTTTTTTTATTCTGTGTCATGTTTCTTTTCCTATAAAAGAGAACCCCTTGGCCTGTAGGGTTCTGAAAGCAAAAGGAAAAGCCAAATTACAAAAGTTTCATGCAAAAAGGTTGGTACAATAATGATCACTGGCAAAGTTTTCCATGCATAGCTTTAAAATTAACTCACACAAAGTTTCACTGCGTGACAAACACACACAAATTCCTCTGAGGTTTTGCCTGCCCTTATGCAACATGTCTTTCCTTCCTTACATACCTCAAAATCCAAAGCAGAAATTCTCACACTATATATTTTCAAGTGGCTTTGAGGCCAGACATGCAGATGGTCTTACTGAATCTGGCCACTGTTGTTCACATCTGAGTGCTGGAGAGAGGAGGAAGGACAAGACCAAAGCAAACACATTCACCTCATATCAGCTGCATTGATAATTTTTGGCTCTGGTTACGACATCAAGGCTTTCTCTCTCAGAAAGTGACAAGAAGAAAGGCCATCATGGAGCTAACATGTATCCACTACCATGTATCCATGCAGCTCTGGCATGAAGGAATGTATTTTCTGTGGAATAGTGAAAGAAGTGATCTAGGTGATCAGAAAGACAAAATATACAAAATTAAGCTTACTGACTTGAGCCAGAGCCATGGTCAGAATTGCCTCAGATTTAAAAAAAAAATTAAGTCATTTAGGAGACAACAGAGAGGACCTGCTCTATTCCTGACTAAAACTGATTTGCCCTTTCTGCTGGTTCAAATAAACCTCCAAAATGTACACGACACCCTCTCCCCACAGAGTTTGGCCTGTTGTAGCAGATTCCGGTGCCTAGAGGCTGCGAGGAGTGTCTGGGGCTGCTTCAAGACTGGGTAGATAAACGGCAAAGAAAAAGTGTTTACTCCACAGAAAGAGAAACTATTTCGTCTGACAGGGATGGTAAACTTAAGTCTCAAATTCCTCAACTGTATTTTCAAAAAATATTTTAATGAGGAACTGGGAAAGGCATCATTGTATCGTTGGCAGAAACATTACCCCTTTCCAGTCTGACCAGAAAGACATGTTCTCAGAGAGGAGAGGAGCTCTGCAAAACGCAAGGCAGCGGCTAAGAAAATCTACATCCAAACATAAAGCATCTCAGATGCTCTCAGAAGCATATTTCTCATTTGCTCCTGACAGAGCTGGAATAGTAAATGCAATCTTCTGATCGGACTAGACGTCCGATAATCCACAAAGAGCAGATCTAGATCTGTAAGTTGAAAGCTGTGGTAAGTTCTCAACCAAAATTTTAGCTGATACGTCTTTTTAGGTACCTAATGAACAGTTAATAAATTCTAAGGTCCAAATAATGGTACTCCTGGGGAAGCAAACCCAGGAACACCTCTATAAAGCCAAAGGATGCTGCTGTGTCACTAAACACAAGAATCCACTGCTTTTAAGCTACATAATAGGCCTTAGAACTCATCCTCTTCAGACTGTTGCATGGTCATATTTTCTGAACCACTAATTACCCATCTTTATAAGAAGTTCTCAGTGGTTATGTCTGTTGGTCAGATTTCATCTGACCACTTTTCACCAAGACTACCCAGTATGCTTAAACACAAGCATGTGAGTTGCTGATTCAAGTCAATGGCACCACTGGCACACTTCAGCCTAAAGCAGATGATGTGTTCTGCTAATTCAGGTCAAAAAAGGAAGCTTCCTCTGTGCGAAAGAAACCTAGAGACTGAAAGGTCGGGGTGGGGTGCAGGGGAAGAAAAAGCTTTGGGTGTTTTGTGACTGCCAGATGGATTTAGAAAATGAATAAACACATTCCACATTACTATACAATGACAGGCAGAACCTCAACAGAGATAGAGGAGACAGCCTGTCCTACTGAAGAGAGAGGAAGAAAAGCTGGATTCCCCATCCAGTTTTACCTAGGTAAGCAACATGGAAGGGATAAATGTGGAAGGAAGTATCTCCAAGGATTTCTTCATTTCTAGTCTGCCATAATTTTGCACAAGACCTGAAGCTACATTATTTCATTGGAAACTTTAAATGTCTATGAGCGAGGCACTTTCCCCCTTTCTCTGATTAGGAAAGATGGAGTTTCCGAGAAGCTGTTCTCATGGTCCGAGAAGCTGTTCTCATGGTTTGAGAAAGCCATCACACTGCTATCTTTTTCTGATAAAGTCAGCAAAAATGCCATTCACAGAGGAAGTGAGAAAGATAGTAGGGGGGAACTAGTTTAGGGTATATTCTTTTTCAGGTTAAACTTTGCTGAATCTGTTGTGTATAAGCAAATTCCAGATGGCCACAAAAAGAAAAACTCCAAAAGGTTGTCTTCCTTCTTCATCATCAATGTGAAAAGGAGTCTTAACTGTGCTGCCGGTGCTGCACAGCTAGTGAGAAACAAAAGAAGGCGATGTTAGCCAACCAGGGTGCAGTAAAAAATAAGAAGCTAATAGGTAAATCTCCTTATTTTAGCTTGAATTTTTACAAAGGATAAAGAAAATAGTCATTCCTAGCACAAGGAACCTCTTCATAACCATTCTGTCATTTATTTTTATATGTCTCTTTTACTGGCCTGCATTTCATGACAGTCATTACCACAGCACACAAGCTCCTGCCTATATACTATACTGGTGGCATGCAATCTTAAGAAGATTGAGTACTACATAAAAAAACCACAAGGCCGAATCACTAGAAGACTGTAAGTATATCTGTGAGCTTACCAGCTGTTCCATAGACCATGTATTTTACAGACGCAATTATATTTCCATTTTCTTGAGTTTCACACTGGAAAGTGACCGAACGGGTAACTCTGCAAAATTCCATAATAGCTGAATCATTGGGAAGAATGTGTGCTGTCTAGCCATATAGAAAAGAAGAAAAAAAAAAAAAAGAAGAAAAAAAGGTTTGTATTTTTTCAAATTGATCTGCAAAAATGAGTTACAGTGTATCAGATGCACAAAAAAGTGCTTAATATACTCCAACTGCTTTCAGCATGTCAGGACCCCGTGGCCCTTGGGAAGATTCCTCCCATCACTTTGAACAACCAAGAAGGGCAAGGTGGTTGTGACTTGTCAACATGTATTCGCTCACCAGTCGCTATGCCCAATTTTTCTGAAATAACAGTAAATGTTACTGTCTGAAATTATGGTTTCCCTTGCATAAATGTGAAATTGAACCTGCACAAAGGAGCAAAGCCATGTGAGTCCTTGTATTATCAATTTGCCACTGAGAAATCAGGACTTACTTGCATTATGAAATAATCTGCCCAGAAGTCCATACAATTCAGATGGAGCATGAGGTAAATGCATGCAGTGTGAAATTTTTATGCCCAGAGCGGGGTTCAATTACTCACCTTGTTCAGAATTATCATCTTCCAAACGTATTTAAATCGATTTTTGGGAGGTATATAAATACAAGGCATCTTCACGCAGGCAAGGCCTTCAGAAATTGGTGTTCCCCCTACAGGAGGAATTTTTAATAGGTACGTCATTGAAAATATGAAACATCTCTATATAGATCATAAAGTTCATAATTCTTCAAACCACAGAATGTTTCTGGAGAATTACCCCTTCCCTTTAAATTAAGTACCTTTTGCTTGGCCTAATGTCTGGAGCGAAGCACACAGCAGAAAAACAGTATTTGAGAGGGACTTGAAATCAAGCGCACATCAGTACAGAAATGAGATCTGAAACATTACTGGATTGCTTAACAGGGTGATTGTAGGGCGGAATACAGTCACTTCATTCCACTTCCACCACACTCAGAGCACACAAGGATGTTTCCTTCGAATCAGCTTATTTGCTGTAGATTACTTTGTCACGGTGTTCCACTCACATCCACAGTCGACTGGCCCTCGGCATTCCTCCACACGGATAACGCACTTTGCTTCAGTCCCAGGGCATCCTCTGGTTAACAGAACTTCTCGAATGCCGATACCTTTGGGGGAGGCAAAAAAGAAAATCTTCCCTTCTGCATTTCTTCATTTCTCTCATACTCTATTTTTGCTTTCTCTTTCTTTATCCTGGACACGAATACGATGTACCAACTGAATACCAGGCAGAAACAGATCTTCTCAGGGTGTCTGCTAAAGCTATCCCATGGTGGTATCTAAGATTTCAAGGCAACACCAACTTCTGTCAGACTCTGCACCAGATTCTTAGAATCATCATGTGTCAGAAAAAGAATTCAAAATGAATTCAGAACTTTTCTTACAGAAAAAGGACTGGAAATGAAACTAGTGTGTGTTCTGCAAAACAGTTAATTCACTTTAAATATAAAAGCATTTATACTCCTGGCCTTTAAGTGCTCGAATCAGATGGCACACAGAATCTTGTACAGGCTGCCAACTTCGTCTGCCTCCAGTCTTGTGACTGAGTTTGAGTGACTTCAACTCCCACCAAGGTCAGCCGAAACTGAAGGCACTCAAAACCTCCTTGCACCAGATCCGAGGAGCCCTAAGCTACCCAACAGTGGCCAACAATGGGTGATACCACTAAGAGCTCCCAAAACGAAGCATGGAGCTTGGTGGTCAGAAAAATAGAGCTCCTCATGAGAAACAGATAAAATCAAGTGTTGTCCACCAGAGCTGCACCAGAAACATGGAGGGTCCTACTGAAGACAAAGAACAGGGGATAATCTAGCACAAAGGTGCAAAGTTAACAAAAAAAAACCCCACAGCATTCAAGGAAGGGAAAAAATGTTCACTCTTACTATCTGGATTTCAATGGGAATATCCTCATTTTAACAATTACGAGTAAATTCAAAACAAGTGTTCTAATTGTTTTTGCCAAAGAGTGTGTACACAGTTCATTGGAATGACATAGCTTGTGGGGGAGGCAGGAATAATATGTTTACGCCCAGTAAACACTGAAGGTTTTGCCATTTTTCCAGAAGCATTTTGTTTACTAATAAGCATTGAAAGAGGAGAGTTAAAGCTCTCCTCTCCCCCTTTGCGGTACAAAAATAAATGGGAAATAGGTTTGAATATTGCATTTATGATGCATCTGCCTCCCTTAAATGTGTATTATATAAACCTGTAGATTTCGGAACGTTTCAGAGATGTCATGTAACTGGTGAAACAGTACTTCAAGTGACAGAGGGAGACAACACCACTTACTGAAAATGACAAAACGAGGATCATTCTCTACTCCAGAGAATGTCTCATCTCATGGATGCAGAGAGAGAGGTGTAAATGGCAGTGAACTGACACTTTTATTAAAGGCATTCCTCTTTTCTCAGTGCCATGTAGGGTTGTGGGTTTGTTGGGGTTTTTTAAGCTAACGAAAGAGACAGGAAACCTAGGAAAAACAAAAAGGTTGGCTTGATAAAATCTGGGTGCTGGGCTAGCTCTAGTCTTAGGCATCAGGAATAATCTTATCATGTCTTATCTACAGGAATATTAAAATTTGGGAAGTATCATACTCAAAGGGTACGATAAAAATGGTTGGTGAAAAAAGCTTTTTTAATTAGATCTGCGAGTTCTTTTAGTAGTCCACTGCCTCTTCCTTTTGGACAGCTTTTTCTTTCATTCCCATGTTTCCTTTCCCTACATCTTCTTAGTAGCTGCCAATGCTGCTGGAATTAATCTACTGAGATGTTCTTAACAAATGAGT
The DNA here is from genome assembly GCA_013399135.1 of Heliornis fulica. Lineage (NCBI taxonomy): Eukaryota > Metazoa > Chordata > Aves > Gruiformes > Heliornithidae > Heliornis > Heliornis fulica. Next base: position 438,099 of record VXBZ01012775.1, on the reverse strand, counting down.
TTTTAACTTCAACAAGTCATACAAGTTAACCTAACAGAAAACTAGCCACAATGCAGTAAAAATAAATTAACAAAATGAAATTCACCCTAGAGAACTGTAAATTAATAGACTAGTGGAGGGGGGTGTGTGAAGAAGGATGATCCACCAAGAACTTAATACTTAGCCACATAAAACTAGCACAAAATTCAGAGGTAAGAGTAGCCAAAACAATTAGTCTATAAAGAGACTGAGACAAATTTGAGGCAGGTATGACAAGACATCATTAACATATGCTTTAATTATGCTTTAATGCCTCTGCAAGCCTGAACTATGACTAGAGGAGCAATGGATCTGAGCCACAACATTTACCAGGAAAAAAATTTTAAAATGCAGTCAGTTCAGAAAGCAAGCATGGAGGGCTGGACAGACTAATCTAGGGAGTAAGAGGGAGCACAAAGAGCTTACAGCTTTACTGGAAGAGTGAAGAAGGCACCTTGTAGCCTTTCAACAGCCAAACATGCCATGCCCTGAACAGCCTAGACTAGAATCATAGAATCATAGAATCATAGAATCATAGAATCATAGAATCATAGAAT